>VCRD01000246.1:178776-239419 GCA_006783055.1 Trinorchestia longiramus
AATGCCATAATAGTAACCGAATAGTTACAGCAATGCCATAATAGTAACCGAATAGTTACAGCAATGCCACAATAGTAACCGAATAGTTACAGCAATGCCACAATAGTAACCGAATAGTTACAGCAATGCCACAATAGTAACCGAATAGTTACAGCAATGCCATAATAGTAACCGAATAGTTACAGCAATGTCATCTAAACATCTGGGTTCGTGGTCGCATCAAGTAACCGAATTGTTGCATCAGGGTCACATGAATATCGAGGGTTGTTCATGCATCAATTAATAAAGTAACATCAAGAGCATCCCGTATGGGTCTAAAATTGTATGATACTTGTCCTCAGTAATGAAGTAACATTAACAGCATCACGTATAATGATCGTGGTGTTTGGAACAGAAGTATGTATTTGCAGAGTGCACTAGCTTTTCAATGTAGTTTGGAAATTTATTTCTAATGAGGAGTCTTTAACGCAGCCATTGCACTAAAAGGTACTTTTTCCATGAGAATACAGGACGTATTTTTGAGGAAAATTCTTTCATATTTAAAATAAATTAGCTCTCTTTTCCACACTTTAACAGAACACAATTTAAAAAGACTACCCTATGAGCCACTGCTGCAGCGCTTTCTGAGGCAGAAGATACTGCATATGCGAGTGTATGGACAACCATCATCGACTGTGAGAAATTGAATTTCATGAAACATCGATATAAAGTTCCTGGAAAATTAAGCTACTGAGTAAGGGAACGCAGAAGCAAACAGGTGGTTATCACTGTCTTACAACAAGCAGAAAAATAAACATTTGAAAATTTAATTCTAAAAAACTAGTGCGAGGGAAAGTTTCCAAAAGACGCTTAAATTCTCATATAAAACTCATGGTTTGGATATGACTTTCGATCAATAAATTGATTTTGAAGCCTTTACTGATATTTTAGTCAGTCCTAAGAAAATACATGATACTCATACTTAATGGACCAAAAGACCAAAAATGTCTCACACATAAAATATAACTCCTGATAGCAAAGTTTTGCCAGGATCTTGGTCTCAGCATTACGTCACGACGACTGAAGGACTCTAGTGTGGGCGCTCGACAAACAAGCAGAAAAGGCCGTTTTTGCAACTGCCAAACAGTGTTGCGGCAAACTCGGTTTTAAAGTCTGAGAATATTTAGAAAATTTGTTCCCCAAATCACTTGAAAGACCTTTACTTCACCGTTATGACACCAAAAAATGTGCATTCAGATGTTGTTATTAAGGTGCATTTAGAAAAAACTACCTCAAGATAATCCTTTTAAAAAGCGTATTTCAGTATTAGCATTGAGCTTGTTTTGGCAAGTCACAGTTTGTGGCACGCTCCAGCCATAGCGGAGCCGACAGAAGGCGTATCTCGTGTCACCAAATATCGGCAGGACTTTTCTGCGTCAACAGACACACAGTTCTGCTTAATATTTCCACAGAAAATGCAAGGCAATTGTTTATTTTTTTCTTCACTCGCTAGACGTAACAATACCAGCGACGATGAGGGCAAACCTTCGTTTCAACTTGTAGAAAAACTTATCGTGTTCCTCCTATTAATTTTTTCTGTACTACTTAACGTAAGAATTTTAATTTTAAAGGAGAAGGTTATTTATAAACGGGCTAGCAGACCACATTTAGTTGAGAATTTTTCGCTACTGATGAAGAGCACTACAATATTCGCCACCTGGGAATATTCCCAGGGATCCTGAACTTTGAAACCTTTTGAACTGAATTAATAAATTCTGTAAAGTTCGTGTTTTAAAACACAAATTTAGAATCCTTCAAACAAAATAATGAAAACTTCTATCAAAAAAGAGCGAAACTCAAATGTCACTTGACAGTAGTTCGGTGCAAATTTTCCATAGGCTTTTCGATATTGCTGAACAGATTTTATGATAATCAAAAGAACATGATCAGTAAATTCCGAATAACATAAATTCTCCTTGAAAGCTTTAAATTTTTGTGCTAATATTATTAAAAATAACAAACATTTTCATGCTTGTGAATTGATATTTACAAAGTAGGTGTTTCATATTATAAAGTTGATAAACCTGTTGGGAATGTAGCATACCTCAAATGGGAGGACTTGTTTTCAAAAGCTGATCGATAGAGCAAATGCAATCATCTCTCTGAAACATTCAAACTTCACAACACATACTGCATCACAGCTGCAATGGTTCACCGTAAAAGTAACGAGAAAATTTTTGAGTGAATTTAATCAAATATGCCATCGACGAATACGGGCTTGGGAAAGTGCGAAGTTCAATTAACTGATTTAACTTGAACTGACGTGATAGTTGATCATACGAGTAAAATTAAGCAGTAACTGGCGGTTGGCCTGGAATATCACCAATTAGCCGGAATTTAGACGGAAAGTTTCAGAAATTACTGGAGCAACTACAGGCGCCTCATGTCTTAACGAGGCATAGCCAGGACTTATCACGTGGTGAGTCTGGCCCTAGCTACTGATAGCGACGCCAACGTCAACCTCGGACGGTGACCAGGAAGCTTATTTAGATACTTGGCACTCTCACTGGCCAAGGTAACATATCTTATCAAGAAGATACTTCACGGTTGCAAAATTGGCTCCTGGCCGCCATGAGCTGAAGCCTCTGATATGAGAGAGTATGCTTTTAGTCCCTAAAGGAAGGTTGAAAAATCCCTTTTATGAAACTGTCTTTAAGTGAACAAGAAAGCCTGCCGATATTATTAGAGAAAATTTGACCTATACTGTGTACAATAATGAGTCTATGGAAAATGTGCTTTGTCGTTTCCTTCTCTCTGCGCTATACACAGGACCTCTAAATGAATAAAAAATTATGTTGACATAAATTTCATTATTTTTGTATTCAACACGTAAGATCACTTATCAATTAACCTTAAAATCGGTCAATGTAAGTTGTCGCATAATTTCAACGTGTCATCTGATTCTACCTTGGAAAATAACTCAAAGCAAGCTGGGGCCAACGAACTGCTGAACTCTAACTTCCCGTTCCAGAACCAGTTCTCTAACTTACTTGCATGCTCTGATGACTCCTTGGTTCAGTTGCCGTCAGCATGCATTGCTTTAAGCAAGCGTTAGTTGTAGTTTAACTTGAATAAAGATATAAGGAGCTTTGAAAAAATGCACGCCAGCATACCGGGAGCATTCAGAGTACATACATTTGAATTGTAAAATGAACATAATTCATTCACAAATTTTGATTCACATTCGAACACACTGATTTTTACCTGCTGGTATTTTGGTCCTAATGCAACGTTCACACTCTGTGACTTTGAGTTTGCCAGACTTTTGTTTCGTGAATTTTTCGTATGTATCTGAGTGCAAGACGCACTTTGAGCGAATGTGACGCTTTCATCGTTTCCGTCTTCTTTCATTGATAATGCTATGTTGTTGTTATTCATATTCATACGACTGCGGAAAATCTCCATGACCGAGAAAAAAATAATTGTAAGAGTTTTACTAAGGCCATAGATAGTTTATTCAACATAACCATTAATTTGGAACACTTGAGGGGTAACATGTTTTATTAATCGAACATTCACGTTCACTTGAGCGTGAGCTGATCGTTCACATCATTACGTTGCAAAAATGAATTAAAGGCTAGGACAAAATGAGCACCCAGAGAGAAACATGAGTGAAACGAGCCACTACAGATGCGGGTATAAATATCCTTCAGTAAAAAAATCGAACACTTAAGAACAATTTTTTTCGTTTGCACAACTAGAGACCGTTCCCAATAATCTAATTCATGATATTACTCTCATTCTCAGGAAATCAAAGTATTCATCATGTTAATACAGGGTGTCTCAAAAAAATGTACTCACCCTTTAACCGTTGCTAACATGCTGTCTTCTTTGTGTTGCAGGTGTGAGGTTCGAACCTTTGCGAACATGATTCTTTAATCACATTTAATCATGTTCGCAAAGGTTCAAACCTCAAACCTGCAACACAAAGAAGACAGTATGTTAGCAACGGTTAAAGGGTGAGTACATTTTTTTGAGACACCCTGTAGAAGTATTCCATTTTATACGTTAACATATTATCACAAAATTTAGTCGCAAAACGTTCAAGCTTTAACACGTGCGTAATCATACGGTAACGCAAAATAATTCAAAACTAAAGTTGCTATAACTTTTGCTGAATTTGTTACTTTGTTGGAATGCGGTCATAACGTGTTTTGTATGGGTGCTAGCTGTACTCTGACGTAATAGGTTTAGTGCTTTGGAAAACGTGACTGTCGTGACAGCTGTTTTTGTAAACTGTAGGGCGCTGTTTTCTTTACCAGCATGGCATCACTAAAAAGCCGAGTTCATATTTCTATTAATTATTATCAGATGGATTAGAAATTGTGGTAAATTCAGTTACTTAGACAGTAATTAGACAGTCGTCTGGTGTAAAAATTAGAAAGAGGAAGGATCAAATGAATGAACATGTAAATGCTCACCACATTAGGGTTAGAAAGAAAAAATAGTGGGGCCTGTTTACATGAATGGTGGATGTGTCAATACAAAATGCCTGGATTATAGCTCGTGGTACAGGCAGTACTACTGACGAATTGGAATTCAAAATTAAAGTTGCTATGTCCTATCTCCATGAATTCAAAACACTTCAGGAGTTAGTGACGAGATTTGACTATACTGGTCACTTTGTGCAACCAGTCCTGTCGAATAAACGACGAATAAATATAGGGGGATATTGAAAATCTCATGTCCGAACATAATGTTCAAAATATGATGTAGGATTATGTATCGCTTGCTTTCTACCTTACCATACGAAGTGATTTGTTTTTATGGTAACTCTAAGCAAGTATTTCTGTTGCTGTTGAAACTCTTCAAATATAAGTATAAAAATTATTGAAATACCAGAGAAATATGATCGCGAAATACTTTATTCTTCTACTAATGAATTTTATTTTTGTATTAATGGTTTTTCATATATAATTTGCTAAATAGGCTAGTTCTATTTGAGAAATAAACAATTTTATTTAGCTTTTTATACTGGACCCTTATTTTCTTAGCGTACTCATATGGTAACGCATAATAATTTCAAAAATAGATTCAAGGGATTTTTTTTTCCAAGAAGTTAGGGTATTTTGGTTAAACAAATTTTATGTGTAAAGTTTCGGCAAATTCTGATAAAAAAATTAATTTCGGAACAAATGGGTTAACCTTTGTGTGGTGTTCATATTGTTGTTACTCAGCCAGTGTTCGTGGGTCAGGTGGACCCGTTGTATTTTGAGTTTTTTAATGCCTCACAACCCAACACTTTTATGTTCAAATACACAACAAATATATACTCCATCCCAATTATAAGCAGTATAAACAGTAACCATGAAAACGGCTCCCACAGACCCGAAAACCACGCAAGAGTTAAGCTACCACTAGAGCTTCATTAAGGTTCAGGTGTCGGCGCAAAATTTCGTTTCCATACCACAATTAACAATAAAATTTCATAATTTACTATAAACAAGTGAAAACCTCTCTACGTAACTAGAGATGTACGAAATCAAAACTTATTTTCCAGAAACTATGGTATCGATTCTAAAATGCAAATAATTTTTTCCGATAATTTGCACTAAAAAAAATCTACGGTTTTTACTCCGTAAATTTAACTTACTTTCAAGAATTTCAAAACTCGCGTACGGGACGATCCTTCACTTTATCAAATGGGGCAGAAAAATGCTACGTGCGCACTACTTAATAATGTAATTTACTTTTTCTCTCAACAACTTTGATAGGTCGTGCCCAGAACAATGCAAGCGTACAATTAAAGTACGCTAGAGTCATGACTGCTAGAACTTCGTCGAAGAAAAACTAACTGGTACGAAGTTAAATTAACGAACAGGAACCTCTCAACTCTCTCAGATTCTAAATAGAAATTTTTTTCACTCCTCAGATCCATTTTGAAAAACAGTTCTAAGATCATAAGCATGTTTGATGAGTTTGTATTCATCGCAAAAGGCTTCTTGGAAACTGTTTATTCGGCTTCATAGTCGTAATTAGCGAAAGCTTTATTTGATATTCTAATAATATTATGAGTGTAGTGCTCTTAATAATGACACTAATCTAGTTTAACCTTCTGGGACGGATGTAGACTATAGATTTGATAAATGGCGACACTATTTTAAGTGATCAAGGGTGTTAACGTCTGTCAATTTAAAAAAATCATAACATTTAATATTGAAGACATGTATCATTTTTATTTCCTTTTTCGTATTATTTTCCTGCTTAATATCTCACAATTATAAAAAATTATATTCCAACACATGATAATTCTTGCATGAAGGAGTAAAGACCAAAATTTTGAGACCATGTGTTCTTCGACAGTCTCTCCCATAAATTAAATAATGATATGAATCATACCCTAAGAAAATTATAAAAATTAATATCTATTTACTTTTCAAAATAGAAAACAATTCTGAAGAGGCTATCACGATTCAAACAGTCAATTAAGCTATCACAGACAAAATCTCAGGGGTTCACTTAGAGTTGAGATGTAAACCAAGTACATTAGAGAGGCATGCACTATTTTAAACTATATATTAAAAGATCACTTTGGGTACTTACTTTCCGATGATCTCATGGACGTCGTAGACTTCATCAAAGAGGACCTCATCGTCAGCCATGCTGGCACTGCCCTCGTCACTGCTCCAGTCCTCCAGCGCCCCACACTCACACTCCACTCCACTCTCTTGCCCGCCGCTCAGCTGCTTGATGAGCAAAGCACTTAGCTTCTCGCTCAGCTGTTCGCTCAGCCCATCGGGCCTTTCACAGTGCTCTACTTCGGTCGAGGAACGGAGATCTTTGCAATTTTCACCTTGATCGTCGTAGTCGGACTGATCTTGATAATCTTGCTGGTCAGGGCTCTCTAGATCACCAGGCATGGACTGATGGAAAGTAGGGTCGCTAGTCACTGTGACCGATGGGATGTTCTTGGGTGGAAGAGGTGGAGGAGGCCCCTTGTTTTCAAAGTTTCGATGGTCGGCAGGCATTACTCGGCGGCGATCGGCCGAGTCCTTTCCTTTATGCATTGACAGGGATTACGAGTGGCACAATTGAACACCAGGTGACACTTCCCCACACGTGCCCTTCTGCCCCTCAGTTAGGGGGAGCGCCCACCCCACAACTCCCTCGGCGCCTCCCCCCACTGCACACTTGAATCCGACGATCCTGCTGAAGTAAAGCAATGCCAGCTACACGCGCTAAACACGAACTCGCAAAAAATAATGGCTACGCATTCTCAATCCAGGGACCAGTTAGACACGGCCACAGTGGACCAAAAGGAGCGCAGTTGGGTCGTTGCTTCCAGCACCTGTTCTCAGTACAAACTGGCTGCCCATTGATCGTTGCTGGATCCCACGGCTCATGCGCTACCTCCCTCTCGAACCCACCCTCCATCTGAACCACAGCTTGTGCTTCCTCCAGCGCTCTCTTTCTCCCAACTTCTCTCTTTCCTCCCGCTCCCACAATTCTACCACAATAGTAGCTTACGTGCGTACGGTTGGCGTCTCAAAAAGAAGGGGACCTTCGACGCTCAGAAAAGAGCGGGGGTTATTGTATACGCTTTAAAGTTAGACTAACATGCGAAAAATAACACAAACTAGCTGCACAAAAACTCACGAGATTCCGGAATTCAGGAGAATAATACTTGGGCTTAAGTCTGCAGGTCTATAAGAGGTCACTGAGATCGCCGTACTCCAATTCCTGGCCAAAATTTGTTCTTCATCTGAACGAGGGAACAGACGCAGCTGTGGTGCCAGGCAGGGAAGAGGCGTCTCTTTCAGAAGAGAAAAACATACGAAAAATGGATGAGAACTATTAACACAAACACGCAAAATTTCCTTGTCTAGGAAATTTAACCATTGTTTTTATGGTTCAGAAATAGTTTCATCATCATGTAACAAAAATTCTGTAGAACATAATCAGCTAATCTTTAAAAGAGGACCACATGAGAAATTTCTTAATATGTAAGTAATCCACTTCTCTCATATACATTGTGTTCAATAATTAATATTATATTTTTAAACCTCATATTTATTCAATGAACAAATGTATCCGAATGCAACGAAAAGAAGTAATAGTCACATGAGTAATAGTTAGAAATTGACATTTTATTTAAAATGTTCCAGCTTTGGTGAAGAACTCCATTATGCCAATAACAAGCCTGTACTCCCATAACAACCCAGTAAAGTTCCGATGTTGCCCTTAGGCTTCTAGCTACACTTCGAAACTCGCCTTCTGAAGACGAACAGGTCGAGTCGAGTTTACAACACGTGAAGTTAACTTTGCTATCGAACCCGGGTCTTCCAGCATCAGAAGCAGGTACGCTCATCAGTGATCAATCTGACGATGGTTGTTCTATTATGAGAAAAGCCTGAGGATGTTGAATGTGACATCCTTCGAGAGAAACTGTGACAAAACCCTAGTGAAAGTGAGAAAAAAGGCATTCGAGCTCAATATTAAGAGCTAAACGATAAGAGTGTTCGAGAAAAACATAGAGGTATAGGCATTAAAGAAGTGCAAAAATAATCTTTTTGAGCCGACGAAAAACGCGAGACTAAAAAAATGTATTACTGAATTATCTTCATAGAAACAAAGTCAGCTGCGTTATGCATGGATTATCGGTTCAGGCGGTTCACCGTGCCGTAACTTAGTTACTTCGTGTTAAACTTGAAATTACAATGCAAGTACGAAAAAATTCAACCATCGAACAGCAGAAACATACTTCGGTGGTTGCTTGTTCATGAGGTTAAGTGGTTGGAACACCCTTCTGATATTCATTAGAGAACTCGAAGATTGCAAGAAAAAATTCACTAGTCCTACTATTTGCAAAATTCCTTCTTTATTTAATTCCTAGTTCAAAAATTCTGGTCCAAATTTTCATCCATAGAGTGCAAAGCTTCTTCCAGTGCTGTTCGACATAGTGGTATCACAAAAAATTCAATGCGTTTTGATACAATAAATCAAGATGTGCGATATCAATCCACTATAAAAAACGAAGATTTTACTAGTTGGTGTTGAAGGTGGTTGTACTTAATTATTAATAAATATAATTTTTTCTTATATTCACCCGGATTATATTATACTAACTCGGAAGAAACCCAAAGAGATCCCTCAAAATTCTATACAAAATTTGCCGGTACTATGTCCACCATTCCATGACTTGAAGATCTTTCTTACGCTCATCAAAAGAAACACATATGTTAAAAACTGAGGACAAACGTCTCGCAAGAGCTGAAATAATTCTCTTTCGTTTCCGTGAAGGTATGCAACCAAACCTCGTGTTCAGTGACAAAAATAAATGTTAATCCAGCTAAAACAAAATAAAAAAGTGATAGATTTTGGTCTGTGACTAATGTGATTGACACCCGAGTAGTCACTAGAAAACAAGGAGCAGCGCCAGTGATAGTTTGGGCCATGATCACTAAAGTCAGAACAAGTTCATTGCTTTTCTCAAAAAACGTAGTAGAGGTTAAAGTTAACTAAGAAAATTACCGCAAAATTCTTGCTGACATTGTCGCCATGGTCTAAAAAAAATAATTTCAACCAGAAGCCAGGGTATTCTCTAAGCGTATTCAGTCTGAGGGATAATTGAATAAAATGTGGCAAAATCAAAATATGACAAATGCAACTATTTTCTTTTCGTTGCTTTTTCATAGTTGTTGTATAAACATGGGCTCTAAAAGTCGTTACATTAATTATTGAACACATAGATTCGTCGACATATTTGAACAAGTTCCGCGTTAATACAGACAGCTCAATTGTGATTCGTAAAAGAAAAAGTATTCTGAGCTGTGCCACCGAACATCACTGCACTGAAAAACATTATTATTATATTCCTAGTTTAACCACAGAAAAACGTGGTTCGTGAAGCTATTGCTCCATCAATGTCAATATTTTCCCAAATGCAATGAAAAAATTTGGCAACCATGTAAGAAAATGGCAATTCGGAACACTAAAAATGAGCTCAAACAAAAAAATTAATCTTGTTCTCAGACATGAAACTGATTTCAATCTCCTAACTTGAATAGTTAACAAATTAAAGCATCATCAGAAAGCGTACGTTTTTTGCCGTGACCCTGTACAAGTTCACGCGAGGTAGATTCTCCTAACCCACAATACTCTGCCACCTGTAGCTCTCTCTCATCATCAGAACACGTGTGCTCGCCAGTGACCCTCAGATGAGGTAAATCACAGATACGCTACTATGTAGCGGATGTTGGTAGCAGCTACATGACGATCCTCCACTTTACTCTTCCCAAATGCGTGAGAACTCCAGGCCAGCGGATTATGATAACGAACAGGAAGGAAAACACAGTAGAAAATATTTTCATTGAATTAGTTAACAGCCCACATAGGGAACTACTAAAGCACACTTGAAGAGCATGAAGAAAAACGCGTATACGACAAATAAATTTTCATTATTAAAAAACACTTCGTTCAGGAATGGGAGAACGGTCGAAAAACAGCGCAAGAAATACTAGTTAGTTTGAAGGAAGCAGGATAGGCAAAAATCTATTCACTACTGATGCATCTATAATGCAATGAAAATGTCATGAGGAAAAAACAACCAAATCCCGACTATATGGTACTAATATTTATGACGCTATGACTGTTGATCATACATATCTCTGCGCTTCAGATACGCAAAGATTATAAAAAGGAAAATTTTGAACAGAGACCAAGGGATACGGTATAAATTTAGACATACAGTGGGCAGATAATTCGTGAGTTATTCTGCCGCCGATGTTATAGACTCAAATTTCTTCACTTCTTTGCATACAATAGCACTAATGGACAAGTTGTAGAACACATCTTAGACTTCTAGGATTCACAACTGAAATAAAAACACAGCCAAACATGTGTGAAAGAATTTTAGTTGTTTCATATCAACCAGCATGTTTTCGATAATGAAAGATGAAATGTAGATTTCTTATGACAAAAACATCACAAGTAGAAGGTGGAGTATCCGAAAGAACAGTCAATTCTTAAGAGTACAGCTCGGAACGACGTACATCAACAAGTTCGGATATATGTTTCTTAGAACTAAACGCTTCAAGCACACCCATCAAAAGCTTCAACACCTCGAAAAAAAGTCGTTCAATACGGTCGTGTGACATATTATTGAAGAAATCATAAATTTTCAAAATAAAACCGAACTGAATCAACGCAACGGCATCGGTTAGATTTCCCCTTCTCATGTACCAGAATAATTTTCTTTTTATAAACCGGAAAACAGGAATTTAAGTATTTAGGAGAGAGTCCAAAATCATAGCTAAATATTTCGAGTCTCATATTGAAGCACATAACTTCATTGAAAGAGCAAAATATGAAATCCATTATATCAATCAAGATGTTATTTACCAAATTCATTTTTCAGGGAGCCTCTGGACGGTGAGAAATTTACTAACTACTAGAATTTTGGCACTGAATAATCACGAGACCATGTAATTAGACCCTGCTCGAACCCCACTAGCTGACCGTACCACAAATCAAAAGAAACTTCTATGAAAACAAAAAATCACCCAGAATAAAGCACACAAGCATCAGTCAAACATGACCTTGCCACAAGGAGGGTACTCCGATAAGAAATATCAATCATCACAAAGACAAACCGATGAGGGTTACAACAAATTAAATTGGAGGTTGAAATCCATGAAACCAAAGAAACTGGAGCGTCATGAGGCGACCATCTTATTTTATATTTTTGTATTCAAAAGACCGAACAGAATCATTCGCAATGAATGGAAGATTTCAATAGTCTGACGAAAGCAAAAATATCTGCCGCGACATTTTCAATCAGGATTTTATGAAGAGCTAACTACAGAACAGCGCAGGATATTATGCTCATAAAAGTTTACATTAATTCTCTAAACCAATCTTGACGAAGACGAGGATTTAGGTGATCGTACCGGTGACGGAAATAAGAAGTCAGGATCCTTATTTTATGACATTATTGCAAAATGTCAAATTAGATATAGTATCATCAGCTGCTTAAATCGAGTGTATAAAATCAATTGCAATGTTACCTACGGCGCACATCATGCCCAATTGACTTGCTTACAAGAATGTTTAGACCTCAACAGATTTTCGTTATATTCCCAATTCCGGTAGTATCTTAGCAGCTTTCAATATTTAGGGTTTCCAATTTGAGCAAAATAGCTAAGTATTGAAACATGAGGTCTTGAACAGCGAAATTTTGCAAATGGTTCTCACCTAAAAATATATCAAGCTGAGTGCTTAGATATAATATTCTATGTGTATTTCGCTCAATTAAAATTAGATTCGATACTACGACAGAAATAATTACCAACACCTTTTAGTAATAGAAGCTTTTAGTTAATATGAAAGGCGCAAGGAACGCTTTATTGATAGGTGCACGAAAGTAAATCATCAGCTATGAAAGAAAATAGGAAAATGACAAAATATCAATGTAGTTGTGGAAGATCACGTGTACGACCAAAAACTCGCAGATTAGAGCCACAGCCTGCTCTGATGGGTTAGCTTTACGTGCAGCAGGTGGAGAGAATTAGCTTCACTGCATTCAAAGAATTCGTTGAAATCTCTGACCAGCTGTCCAGTGAAACCAGCACACCTGCAACCTTCGTCAGCAGCCCTTCAACCAAGGCGACATACGGTCATTGTGCAACAACTCGAGTCTTTGGGACACAACTTAGAGCCCAAATGTATATCACATTACCGCCTACAGCTGCATGGAGGCATATATAAATAGAAGGGGTAATGACCTCCTCAAGTAAGTAAGCGATGCTCAAGATCCATGACCTCCTGAAGTAAGTAAGCAGTAGGACAGTCGTCTACCTCAGGACTGCGCTTCCAACACGCTCTAGCGATCCACAGAAAGCAAACATCGACTTTAAGCTAAAGAATGAAAAAGGGTCACGCTCTGAGTGAATCATCAATACGGAGGGACTATAAATTATGTAATTATTGGCTAACGAAGTCCAAAATCAATGCTTCAATCAACTAAAAGACCCTTTTATTATTATTATTTCAAACACCTTACAGAAAAAAGTGTGAATCTCGAGTCAATATCATTCATTTGGCATGAAAAAGGAAATAATTCAGAAAATATAAAAAACTAACTATTGGAATAATAATAAAGAAACTACACAATACTAACTAATTCAGCCCAAGAAGGCACCTTGGTATCAAACCCTAATCCATGTTATTTCTTTGTCAAAGTGTATATGAAAGGACAAGCCACAGACGTTAATAGATATACTTAACTAAACAAATTAACACAGAAAAAGTATATTAATACCCTTACATTTATCCTTGTTTGATCTCAAATTAATGTGGTCATTGCTGCCTCCCTAGTCATACACTGGAAGTATCACGAGAATAACCACTCACAGGATCAGACAGAAGCTGTTAGATAATGGTAGTATTCATCGAAGCTCAGTTTTTCATAGCCTAATAAGTTGAACGATCTTAAGCCAAAAAATGCATAGAAAGTCAAAAATGAACCCCGTTGTAAAACCGCGTGTTATCGTCGCACTGCTTCCTACATGATTATTAGTTGAATATCAGCTATATTGAGCTCGACAATCATGTTATCAATCAACCGTTCAATTGTATGGCCAATGAGCTGCGATTTAAAATATCTTGTAATGTTGCATGGGCATCAGCGTACGTTTTATGCTGGTTGTAACATGTTCATCTGTTATACGTTGCATAACGCCTATCTAGTCCAGACTCAGTTATCCTTTTTGCCTTCACCAGCCTCCTGTTTAGCCTGGAGGTCAGCAAGCTCCTTCATGAGGCGGTCGTATTCTCGGTTGACGCTCTCAGCCTGTTTAAGAGCTGCCTCCTTCTCAGCAACCATCTTCTTGTTCTCCTCCTTCAGCTTCTTGAGCTCATCGCTGATGTCCTTGGCTGCAGCAGTAGGGTCTTGCTGGTCCAGTAGTTGCTTTGCAGCGTCACTGGCAGACTTGGCCTGCTTCATGGCGGCCTCCAGCTCGGCATGGCTAACCGCCAGCCGTGAAATGAGTGTCATCAGGCGGTGTACCACGCTGCCCAACAAGCAGTAAGGTCACACGCAATTTTTCATTGCTAAAACACTTCATGTACCACATACTGACCTCATCATCAAATAGTCATTAACATACCACTTATGATTTGTGCATAGAGATACTGCCCAAGTACATATATTTGACCCATTTTTACTCATTTTTCTTACTAAAATGAATTAGTAAGAAACTACAGTGCCATATTCCCATAGTAAGACGAAACAGCCATAGTAACAGCATCAAAAAAAGATATTCTGCTAGTTTACAGAACATTAATATAAAACTGGCCAGCAAATAACCACTTACAGCCCAGTGAAAACATAACAATAGATAAACTAAAACTAAACCAAAATCAGTTCCAAAGCAGCTGCAAGAGCTCTCTGCTTTAAGATGGGTCATATTTCCTCTACCACTCATGAGTTATGAAGTTCCTAACATTCACTATATGAGGCTAAATCAAGACTCCTCTCACTGTGCATGAATTTTGGATCGTTATGTAGAATTTATAATCTACGGTCTTGTTATCAAAATGAAGTTAGTAACTATGTTTTATTATGCATTAATTTCATAAAGCAACAATAAAGTAAAATAAGAGCTAACTTAAAATTAGACTTGGCTTTAAAGTTAGTGGAAATAGCATGAATAATCAATGTGTCTCAATTTGGAAATTATGTAAGTACCACAATTGCTGATAAACTTTACTTGAGCAACAGATAAAGATCATATCCTGACTAGATCTTCCCAGACTTACAAAAGAAGGAACAGCGATATCCCGGAGATGTAGAAGTTCCTTTGAGCCCTAAAGAGGCGCATGTGATGCTGCATCTCCACATCCAGATGCTCAGCATGTCCGTGTGTTTGGCTCTTGATGTCTCCAGAGTACTTGTGCATCTCACGAATGGCATCTAGTAAGTTTGCAAAACATTAGTCACCTTCCCAACAGCCATCCATGGCTATTATTGCAAAATATGATTTCAATATGACTAGCAGCAAATAAATGGAAATTTAGAAAGACCATTGTCAAACAAATTACACTATTTAGAGAATACAATATTGAAGTAATCTGCTGTAGTAAAAAGTAAAGAGCTAAATAATACCTACTCACCCACAAATGCAACAACAAGAATGGCAACAAATACCATGAAGTAAACATGGGACATCTTGTAGATACTTTCCAGGAAGCGAGACTTGAAGAATGAGTGCCATCTGTAAATTGAAAATATTAAGAAAATGATAATGCAACAAGTTTTATTAGGTTCTCTGAAGAGGTATCAGTATTTTATCAGGTGAGCCTAATTAAACCAAATAGGAGCTTAATTTCTAAGCCTCTAATACTTCCAGAAATAATTTACTTTTGTGTATACATCCACAAATTATTGAAACCATCAGCTCTGCTGATATATGAACTGCAACATAAGTGAGTAGAACTAAAGTTTGTACACCAGGATATATTCAGAGTAAATCAAGAGAATATTTCAGTCAAATCTCAAACTGCCATCCTCCAGAAGATGAGCAACAAAACTAACTGCATTGGCACTGTATCCTGTCACCAATTATTACTAACCTTAATGCAGTGGCCTAAAAATTATATACTTCAAAAACTTAGAAAATTTAGTCTAGCACTGTTATGTTCAAGAACATTTTTCAACATTTCTGTACACTTGTGCCATATACAAAAGCAGTATCACTTATCTGAGTTAATACAAAGTCTTTCTGGAGAGCCCCCATTTTGCTATAAGAAAACCATTTCAATTAGAAGTTGAGTGATTGATTAAGAAAAAAATGAATAAATATTTTTATTTCAAAAGAACAACACTGTACCACAAACATATATACAAACATAGCACAAACATAAAAATTATTCTACTTGAAATGCACAGTACAAATTTTTTACAAGACAAGCAGTCAAATAGTTATTTTTTTAAATTCTGTAATTAAAATATTTTAGTAGACAATCAGATACTCATATTTATTTACTCAAACATGTATTTGTTATATATGGCTACATATGTACAAAAAAATCTAAAAACAATAAAAACATACACATATACAATGGCCAACAAACACTGGTAAATTTGTTACTCACCTCTTGGGAGAAATAATAGGAAGGAGCAGCAGCAATGTCACAACTAACTCAGAGTACATGCATCCTGCAATCAAAGTCCACTGGAGACTCATGATAGTGGCCAATCTCAAATATTACTTATTAATTCGTAAACCTGAAATGCATGAACACTTTGAACTTCATTGAAGTAAAAAAATAAACATTAACCAAATCTTCAACTAAGATCTTAGATACTACATAAAAGCATGTAATGTTCACATGCATGTTTGCAAAAACTTATGGACACTTTAGACTAAATTTGGTAATACAATGATGAAACTTGAGTTTTTCAATGTAAAACAATTGTTAACAAATTATTAGCAAACATCATTTAGAAGTTTTAAATGGAAAATCTCATAATTGAAGTCTAGAATCTTGATAAACAAATCTTGACCTTGAAAATAGTTCATTTACAAATATGAAAAGTTAGCCTGTTATTCATTGTAAGACTAGTTGAAAATTTAACTAGAATTTTTGGCTTCTATTATAAATATTTAATAATTGTTTTTTGACATTTTGAAACAATAATTCAGATTGCCATTTATTATATAAATAACTCACGACTGTTTGGTTTCAACTTTAAATTGAAGGCCAACAGCAATCAGGGCTTTTTAACAGCCTTAAATTCCCTTTAAAATACACATACAACAGGCTGGCATTAGAGTTCTTTGCCTGTGTGCCAGGCTTGTCTAAGATAATTCCTCAGGAGTAACCCTGGATCATTTCATGCAAAAAATAAAACAGCCAAATGAGGACATCACTGGGAGAGCCAGCTTGTTATCCACACTAATGCTTGGCAGGTAGTCACATCATAATTAAAGTGACTGACTGTCAAAGTCTTTTATTCCATGTATGCACTAATAAATTCATTGCATCCACAACAACCATGTTGCATTCCTCATTCAGCCCAAGAAGATAGCATACCCAAGTCCTCTCCAATACATATGCTGTTCTACTGGTTCTCTATATACTGCCTAAGCCCCACCCAAAAAGTTCTCTACAAAGTTCTGCACATCTGAATGAAACATTTTTCTAATCAGCATTAAATTCTATTTCTGTCCTAGCACATGAAATTATTAGAAATTTTAAATGTACCTTATAATGAAATTTACAGCATTATCTTTGACAACCCCTTAGTATGGCTGATATAGTAATAAAAAAAGAGCATTCTATTAGTTAAAAAAATATTGCAATGTAAATGAGTAACCATTTCTTGTTATGAATTAGAAAACAAAAAGATAAACCATTTAATTCAAGACTGTACAAGTCACTATTAGAACGGTGAAATTCTTTACTTTCCCAAATGCTTCCTGTTAGCTTAGGTGTTCCATGTTTCGTCAACAGTAGATTTGATGCTGCATGTGTGCAGCAATGAAAAATTAAGATATTTAATTAGAACCTGAGTACAAACAAGCTAATATCTTTAACAAGGAAAGAGCAGGTCAATCTTTCAATAATGAATGATTTTATACTAAACGAAACGGCTTTGAGACCAACAATTAGTGAAACTTTTTTAAATCTTGCACCCTCTCTTCGCAACAGCAACCGACTTGCCAATTTGGCTACTACGGGCTGCGTCTTGGTCTACTCCAGTCTGCCATCAGACGAAGATTACGTCAAGAAGTACAACTTTGTCGGCACCGCTTACGCTGCGTAGCTGAATCACCCAGCTGAATGAACCAAATAATGATTGCATCAACATTTTATCCATTATTCTTAGAAGCAAATAGTCACATATACTTTGGACACCGATTTTCTGTTTTCAGAGGAATTCAAAAAATATTAATCTATAAATATTGGAACCTGGATCTAATTCCAAATATTTTGACCAAACTTGCGAACAATGATGCAGCCATAATACATCGAAAGAATTATATATATCCCAAAAAAGTTGTATGGGACAAAAACCTGTGGCACGATGGATATCAAACGTCGAGCCTCTCAATCTTACTTCCAGGCGATATGTACGTATAAATGCCTTTATCATATCGACTCCTGTATCCTTAACAATCTTTTCCAATATTTTTCAGCGTTTCCCAAACGTGTTTTTGTTATTCTTGTACGTCACGATGATAAAATGTTGGTGTAGTGTATTTATGTAGCGAGTGTTCGACCCAGAAAGTTGTATATATGAACAGAAGCGAACGGGTAGTCGATAGGTGGCTAAGCGCTTTTGCGGTTATTCTCTTCAAGATCTTGGTAGTCATTGCTGTGGAATGTTTGTAAGAGCGATGAGCTCTGGAAACTGTGGTTGTCGTATTGGTATTGTGTTAAAGAGTTGCGTAGATGGTTGATGCTGTCACGGTGAGGGTATAAACTCAGAATTACTGCGTTCGCCAACACCTGAAATTTTACTTTAAACTAAACGGATCTTAATATAAGCATTGGATGGGTCAATTGTCAAGCAACCATAAAGCCAACTTTATCTCGCTCACTATCAATGCTGATTCGGGTTGCTTTACTACATCGGTAAATATTAAACACAATGATGGTACAAGTGATTCTTGCAAAACTGATCTTATGATATCTAGATCTAAGAGAACATTCGTCGCGACCGAATGAAAATATGCATGTGATGTTGAACCAAATTTCAACAAATGTAAAGAGAAACAAAGAGAGAATGTCTTTTTCTTATACCCCCAATTTTGTTCAAATACAACTTTAAATCAATTGTTCAAATGCATCATAAGCTCAATATTTAACAAATGGCCATCCTCTCTTAGAGTTTACCAGTGTATAATCTTAATTTAGACAACAGACTCCCGAAATATCTAAAATAATAATAATGGTAATATCTAAAACTCCTAATAACTACAAATACGTTCGGTCATTAATAACAGTTTCTGTTCTATTACGATGACATCGGTGGTGGAATGCAAGAAAATTAAGATACAGTAGCACTATGTGGTCAAGTTTATCTCAGTCGGGACAGTCTCCCGAAAGATAAGCCGGTAATATGAGAAGACACAAAACGAATCCACATAAAACGTGATACAAGGCGCCAACAGACACTCTTATCGCCAGTGCAGCTCATATTAGGGCCCAGATAGACAGATGTAGCAGCGTGCAGGTAACACGCCGTGTACAATTGAACAGCAGTAAATTTATAAAAAATTTAAGCAAGAAATTCTTCACCTCGAGCAACAGATATCTTTCAAGAAGAGAAATGTTTGGTGAATTCACCTATTTAACTATCTTTATTATTTGCTGATATTTCTTCCCAGTATTGCAAATAGAAACGCCCTTTCATTTGTCGTTGGCATGGTGCTTAGAGAACTGGAGTAAACTCGCTCTCGCATGTGAGATCAGGTAACACGTGTATTAGTCTAACACGCTTCTGAATTCAGAACTTGGATCACAAAAGCGAGATACGTTAAGCGTTTCTACTTTACGTGACTTACTCCTTGCTTGTAACACGCTCGTGTGTTATGAGGAAAATCCTAGCGAGGAAAATCCTAGCGAATTAAAGTGTAAGTACTGTCTCCTAATGATTATTAACCATTGCAGTTTAACCCCCCTAACTAGCCAAAGAGTGCTTTAGAAAACTTGGATAGCACCTCCAAGAAACGAAAATTGAAATAAAGTAAACAGAAGTAATAAAAATACTTGTGCAAGAGGTTGATTACAAAAAATCGCCGGCCTCCTTCTCCAGAGGTAAAGACGGAATAATGCGTCCACAGCCGCCAGTTTGAACCAATAATCTGCAACCAACACTTGCTGATCCCGTGGTGGTGACGACCAGGATTGCCGCTCCAAATCGCTATTTCTCGAGAAACACTGACGAGAACAAGCATAGTTAGCGCACCACCCTCCCCAGTGAGGCTCATGAATCCTACGTACTCCCATGAGATTCTGTCACCAAAGTGTGCTGAAGAACTAAATTCCCTTTACAAGAGACGACAACTCGATGCTTTCAACAATCGAGAACTTTACGACTAAATCCCCCAAAATGGAGAACCGTTGATTTAGTTGTGTATAATTGTAAACATAAGTCATTAAAGTCTGTTGACAGTGATTTTGAAAACAAATTTTCCCAATCACTTCCTCATTTAGAAGTGCCTAGTGTCATGTTCATAAATAAAGCCCGTGTTATCAGTTCGTAAGCTAGAAAAACTCTCCCATTGCACAATACGAAGCACTATAATTGGAACCGAGTTCGTACTGTCAGCCGCTTAAAAAAGAAAAATATATGCTAATGTACGAAACCAATTTTATTGGCAAAAATCAAGTAGTTTGAGAACGAGAAGAATGTTGGTTGACGTACTGCCAGACACACAGGGAACCTGCAACGTGCGCGTTGAGCGAACGAGTCACTCCGAATTGCGGGATCTCGACACACACATCCACCTCCCGCAGCAGACTGCAAGGAAGGCCTTCGCGTTCGTTGCTGCAAAGGAAAAGTCAGATTTGTCAGAACTACAGCATCATTCAATTCCAATTAATGATAATTCAAACATTCTCACAAGAAAGTTTTGAAATTTGCTGCAAAATGTAGCAAAATAATAAATACTGAACCTCATTACACACACGATTTTTGTTACTCACACCCAATATGAACCTATTTTTTCGTTGCGGATTCTTAGAAATATTAATAATTCTTACTAGTAAAACATATTACGACTGGCACACACCCGAGTAGCAGCAAGGACCGGGCTGGAAACTGGAAGCTAGAAAGAGAGACGCTGTGTGCGGTTTGCTCCACAGCGACGATGAGATAGCCTGCCCGTCGCTGGTCACGAAGGTACGCTTTGATGCCCTCCGCTTTTACCTGGCCACGAAATAAGTTGGAATTTCAAAATGTATCCTTTAAAGTCGATTCATTCGTATTTCAAAAATAAAATTAAAACGAAATTAATAACCGTAATTAGGTAAGGGTCCACAATCAGCGCATTCACTGAAGCAGCGTTAATATACACAGAGTTTAGTAGAATTACCTCAACACCTCAAAAGAAAATAAGTACAAAAACCATAAGTAAAAAAGAACACGAACTTCAGGAAATTGAACCTAAGATGCACTGAATAATGGAGATTTCGGAAAGGTCACCTCGACGAGAGGGATCCACTTGTGCGATGAGAGACTGAGTCCAAGGAAAGCTTGGTCGTGCAGCAGCGTCATGGAAGGCAGCACAAGTTCACCAGCACCAAACACTTCACACGTGCGACACAGACCTCCCAGATTGGTGGCTTTAGTGAGCAGAGACGCCACAACCGTCAGGGGGTAGCGACGCGTGCTGCCATCGACTCTCTGCGAAAACAATAAATAGAAAATATAAAAGGAGGAATGTTAAGTGAAGTCTGTGCATAATAAATGCTCCCAGGATACTAAATTTTTTTTTAAATTTGAGTAGCAATCCAGGAATGGACTACTTCATTTATGGTGCCATTTTCTACTCTGTAATTATATTTATGTGATAAACTTAAACCTCCAGTGACAAGGAGTATTTTCCAAACCACCAGCTTGGTCGACTGGTGAGCGAGTCTGCTTGCGAGCGGAAAGACCCGGGTTCGAATCCCGCTGCCGACATGGTTGACGCGGCTAGAAATACGGCATGGGACTTGGGTAAACAACCGAATAATTATCGAAGTAATTATCCGACCCAAGAATGGGCCAGAAGGTTCGTTCCTATAGCCTAATTCTATTCTATTCTAAAACTACTCGACTATTATAAACGGACCATAGGCTGAGGAGAAGCATATTCCAATGCCACACTTTGGCGCGTTCTGCTCACCGAGATCATCAAGAACAGCTAGACTCGAAGCAACATAGCATGAAATTTTCTACTTTCAACACAAGTTCCAACTTCCAGCATAAGCATAAAAAATGAAAGCTGATTGAACACCTAACATCTCTTGGACCAGTTTTCGACATTTTCATTCTTTAGAAACAATTCGTTAACTACCCTATCACAGAATAGAGAAGTTAATACATGTAGGTTCGAAGTAAATGATCCTAAATGAAATCAAGAAGTCTCATTTTACCCAATTTAGATCCAAAAGACGGACACATCTCCGGTATCCGTCATTATTGATATTTACTTAGATTTCATACGTTTTCTGACATGACGTGCCATCTTATACTTAAAATTTTCACAAAACGTAGGTCTAAGTAAATGAAGATGATTAGGCTAGCTGCACATGAATAATAAAATAATACTGTGGTATTTTCCTCTCTCCTGGAAAGTAACCCTCTTCATGGACGAGTATATTACTCAAATTGGCTTATCAATTTACGGAATCTCAAACTTCTTGCCATTATTTAAAAGTACACAGCCTACTTTTTTCTATAATTTGGCGCATATGTATATAAAAATCGTTAAGCAGTCACAGGGAATCCAACCCTAACTTCGTTAATTGGGCATTCGTGACCTCAAACTATGCCTTACCCTTGAGCATACACTAGCACAATAGACCAGTTCTTGATAAACATAATTGACGAGTTAAATAGAAGATTAGAAGTCCAAAATAGTGTAAAAATAAAAATTACCATTACAGCAGAGCTTAGTGCTTCCTGCTGCTGCTGCTTGCTCAGTGAACTCCAAGGTATGACCTTCCTTTGCATATTCCCTCCTTTGGAGGCAGCGTCAGCAGCCGGTCTACCCTCAGCACCAGAGCTCAGCAACGAGTTAGCACCGTGCTCAGGCAGGAGGGCCTCGCCACTCCCTGCCTTAGCAGCCTTAGTGACCCACGCAGCGGCCTGGGCAGCCCGGAGTAGGTGGTCAGCAGGGCTGCTGAGGAGCAATGTGGTCTTGAAAGTGATGCCTTGATTCCGAGCGACGGAAGACAGTTCCTCACATGACAGCCACTCGTCATCAGGCAATAGTGACAGGCGAGGTAGCTCGTAATATATCGTCTGCACGGAGTAGTGGCCTACAGGGTCAAACACTGAGAAGAAAAAATCATCAGTGTTGCTGGGGCTACCAGCTTGTGATATCATCAAGCAGTCTTTCAGAGCAGCGAATTTGTTCAACGTACTTGTAAACTCGTGCTTGACACAATGTTGATAAATGTTAGACACAGCAAGTTGAGCATAGAGTCGTGAATTGTACTGTTGAGCCATGCACCACGGAACAGCAAAAGTCATGCACTGCTCCACGATTGCTTCATTCTGTTCATGGCACGCTAGAAGCGACACAGCAGCGAGGAACGAGGCTACACTTCCAGGTCGTTGCTTCACGCTCGTCCGGCACAGCTTGAGGAACTGAGGGCAGAGCTCGGGCCACGTGATAACGCACAAAGCCATCATCCACTCCATTAGGTACCGTACGCTTGGCTGCTGCTGCTCGTTCACCGTGCTGCAGCACACCCACTCAAGCAAGTCGCCGCTTTCGGCCGCGCTGAGCAGCGGCAGCACCACCATAATAGCCTGCAGGGCGCGGGTCTTGACACGGTGAGGGAGGCTGTTGCTGAAGTCACGAGCTCCTCGGCCGTCATTGGCTGAGTTGAAGCGCCTACGCAGAGCCAAGACGATGTTTGCAGCAGCAGCGCGGTCTTCAGCATGCGCACCGTCAAGCGACAACAACATCAGCGTGGCGTGGCACCGTGTTTCCTGGGCTTCGTGGTAGGGGCTGAGTAAAGAGAGCAGTTATCAGACACAAGCGTAGTTGAGTTTCTAAAAGAAACTACATGACAATAAAAGAAAAATAATGTCGAGATGGCGCCCGCTGTACGAGGAATATCCCTTTCAGTTGTATGATAAGCATCCCTTCGAATAACGAAAATTTTAAGAAGGAAAGTAACAGACGAGAAGTTCACATATAGTACAAACATATATTAGTATTCTACGATAAATAAGCGACAATGGTTCATGATACGTGAAAAATGAGAACTCATTGACTAGATCAAACAATAAAACAAATTGATAACAAATGAAACGTTAGCTTGACAATTTAACATTAGAGTTGTACTGATGGACCAGGACAACTTTCATCTGGGCAACACTCAAAATAATAAACATGAACTGCCACAAAAACAGTAAAGAAAGAAACATGCTACAAGAAGAGATGATTATCGACCATGAGAGTCAGAAGAAAAGTCACATTAGCCATCTCAGTGAAAAACAGAATATGAAAAGAAAATGAATCCAATAACTACAACAGATTATTGCAGCCAATGCTGCTGAGTCTGCTGCAGGTAGCTCCGTGGGTCCCAGAAAAGTAAGGCTTAACAATACCTAGGGACGTCCACGAACACTGGCACAATTAGCACACTCATATTGACCGACTAAGGACACCTTGACACTCTCCATACGTTAACTTAACAACTAAAATATGGTGAAAATATATTGGAAAATGGTATAATCATCAGTAAAAATCTTAATATAAATGAAAACTCAGAAAAAATCTTTATTAAAGTCAAAATGGTTAACTGGTTCTATTTTGAAATTGTTATCAACAATACGTTTAGCTGACTAGGAACAACCCTTTCTGCAGTGATAATGTGATGAAGTGCATGCAGTCTACTGACACCTGGTAGACCACATCAGCACGTAGAACTCTAAGAAGCCCTGCCTACATTACGACTGCGAAAGATGAAGTGTTATCCTCGCGGCAAGAACACCTCCATTTCCAAGAACAGCTCCATTTCCAAGAATAACTCCAAATCCAAGAACAGCTCCAAATCCAAGAACTGATCTCACCTCCAGTGCACACGTCCATTTTGTTCCAGTTCACCACAGGTCCCCCAAGCCTGTTGCTGGTGGAAGATATCTAGGGCAGCTCCTCTCAAGGCCTTGAGTTTCTTGTCCGGGATTGGTCCAAACAGTAGCAGCGGCACCAGCACAGATTCGTACACACTTGTCCAATCTAGAAATGTTTGTTTATGTGGTACATCTAAAATTTAGTATAGTATTGTTAATATCATTATATATTTAATATTATTAAATATGTTAACTATAATTTTAGCAAAACAATCTAAATAAAACCATCTCAGTAGACAATATAAATTAGAGCAAGCAAAGCAGGATTTTCTGTTCATTCTCTTCTGTTAACTTCCTTTCCCTAAAAATTATGAATGTATTCAGTCTATTCGTATTGATATTGTGATATTTTCAGGGAGCACCCTATGAGCAACATCATCTCATGAGGTATGTTGGCAGATACTTCACCATAATTCTTGACAGACTGCTGGGCTGACGTGACGAACACAGCCAGCCGTCGAGCCAACAGTGGACCTATGCCTCGCGTGGTCTGGGCTTTAGTGAGAAGATCGCAGCATGCCTGCCATTATACAATTTTACTTGAGATTTGCATGAATAGTTTTTTCAAGCACTGTGTCTAACCATGGCAGTTTGAGAAACAATACAATGAAGACATTGACGAGAGCAATAGACAGGTCAATGACATGGTTAATACATAAGACTAGGGGAGAAAAGGTTCAGATGATGATGAAGCATAGACCATACTAATGGTCAATTTGAAGTGTACCTCAGGGAAATAAAAAATTTAATTTCAACTATAAATTTCAGCTCTTGGAGTAGTCAAGTAAGTCTAAACTAGATTAAAGACATATTTAGGAGCTGACCTGAATAACAGTAGGCATGGACTGCTCAGAAACCCTCTCATGCTGCAGCAGCAGAGTTAGAGCAGAACTCAGCAAGTCTGTGGAACTGCCGTACTCTTCACTGTGACTGAGTAAAGCTGACACCAGACTTAGCCACTCTTCATACTGCACAAGAAAGTGGTTTAGCAAAACTTTGAATAAGGCATTATTTATTAAAACGTACTTTTGAAGCAGTGCAAAAATATGAAAATTAGAAGATCATAGAAAGCCATGAAACACACACAGTAACAATTGTTTTGCTTGGTAGGAACTGCATAGTATTGCTATATACATAGGTCTAACCAAACTTCAATGAAATGTATTGCAACATACACACAGAAGTACTTCAACACATATTCAAATCACATTCAATATTTCTTCAGTAACTTCTTACATTCACAGAAAATAAAAGTCAGTCACATATATGTACTTAAACATGAGAAATTCCAAATGTTCTTCTACCGATGCGAAACTCAGAGGGAAATCTGTGTCATGGTAAATGTATCAAAAGATTTTAACAAATGTCATTATTATAGCATACCCAAATTTGTATACAGTTCTGAATGTTGATGATGTAGCTATACATGTACATTGACTAAAAGACACAAGCACACTGCAAATGTTTCTTGCAGTAACACACTAATTACTCACTAAATTCTATTATCAGTCTCAAACCCCAAGTTTTTATAATGAACACCTGTTACTGCAGTGACACTCAATGACTTTCTAAGTACCATATCAGTGTACTTGTGCACAAACGTGGTGAACCAACTATTCCCAACAAATAATTGGCAACTGGATGAAAAACAATACCACGATGTTAAGTCCCAATACAAGTTTTTCAGTATAAAGTTAAGTATTTGCAGCACAGTAATATTTCAGGTAGTACTATAATCACACAATTATTTATTTACAGGTGTTATTTGTTGATAAACTAGCTCAAAATTATGCATGGTCATTAAAGTCACTGGCAGCAGTAGGTAACACTTGAAAGGAGAAACTATTTTCCTCCTATGTCAAGAAAAATGATGTTGAAGCCTTAAAGAAACTAAGTAGTAATAAATAGCTATTAAAGTTCAACTATACCAAAAAATAAATCAAAGAAGAAAGTAAGAACACATAAAAACTCAATAAAAAGCTTCCAGTTCAGATAGCCAACAAGTTTTCAAATACAAAAACCTGAAGATAAGCCAAAATTTACACTAAATATCTTTCTTGCATTAAAATGTAAAATAGCTCATTCAAATAGCAGCAACAATTCACTAATGATAATAAAATTATACTTACCATAAAAGCACAAGAAACTGACCTCAAGATAAGCAAGAGTCTCTGCTAGAGAATACAAAGGAACAACAGATGTTCTGCCCACTCTGGGCAGCCACTCCAGCACCACCTGCAGGCACTGAGAACCACAGCTGGAGAGAGAGGCCACACCTGCAGCAGCAGTGCACACGTTTGCCTGGGAAAAAATGCACAACTAGGTCCCCTTTACATATACAAATGCCTATTTTACAATGAGAAAATCATAACAAATCTCAAGATCTCAAATTTTTTCTGCAGATGACCTTTCAAAATCAAGCCTTTTTGTTCCTTTATATAAATTTCACTACACCTAATAAGAATTTCACTCTTGAACAAATTCCTGGAGATGTTATTCTTGTATCATTTTCAAAATTTCAAAGAGTGCCACATTACAGTCATCCAATTACATAATATTCAAGAGACTATTGACAAGCATAGGTTTTATATTATAACCAGGTGTCAATATCATACAGATCTAAAGAAAAATGACATTTCTGTTAGTTAGCAATGGCTTATACTTTAAAAGAAGAAAGAAATTGTACTAATTCAAATGCTTATAATACACATCTATAGCTAGTAATATTTTATTCATTAACTCAAGCAATCAGCATCTTATGCACTGAAACATGTTAACTAAATTTTTATGACGGGGTTTGAAAATTGTAATCTAAATGAATAAGAATAAAATAAATAGAATCAACAAAAATTATTTCACACAATTTTGAGACTTACTATTTATCCATAGGATATTTCATAACCTATGTGTAGGAAATTCTCCTGAATCTAATTGTTTAGAAATAAATTCACAGAAAAATTGCCCCAAAATATAGAAATTAACATAGTTCTTAAAAGAAAGAACAGTAACACACAATACAAGTTCCTAGGCTCTTTCTCCCAAAAAGAACTGTGCAGGAGAATTTAGGTGTTCTTGAACATTAGAATCTTTACTACAAAACTATAAACAAAATTCAGAGTTATTATGATCTTTGGGGATCAAAAAATTTAATATAAAGTAATAAAAATCTATAGAATCAATCTATGTATCAATGAATAAAATATAATTAAAAATTACACAAGCACAACTCTGCTTTCTGAAATGAAGAGCACAGAAAGCACAAGTGGAAGCTAGGATATCATTGGCTGTAGCATCACACATATATTAATGGAGGCAGTAACTATACATAACACAGAAAATGATCTACAGAATGAGCCTTTAAAAGCATCATAGAGCTTTATTGTTACCAGTCTAAGCATTATGTTTAATTACCTAGAAAAGCAGCACATAGCCTCAATGAAGTTCAAGTAGCAAAAATCATTTAAAAGTAGCCTAAAATAAACTCTTATGACAAAGTGTGTTCAATTATATAATCATGTAGGTATGTTCAGAACACAATGGTAGTCTGTTTGTGTTTGACTTCATGTGAAGTTAACCTATCAGGTAAAATACTTGAAACAAAAATTGCTTAGAAACAAAGTTGTTCAAAGTTTGCAATATTCAAATCTAATATGACTATTGAGCTGCATCAACATCTTAACAGAGCATGATGAAATCTCTACACCCTACCTTGCTCCTAAGTACAGTAGCAAAGGAGTTTGAATTGTATTTATAAAGTATTCATATTGACTGATAGTCAGAGCATATTTATCATTATCAGTAATATTATATTTTTAACAGTCCCAATCATTGACATAGTACGTACCATGAAAACACAATTATAAAGAACTCTAGATGGAAGTTTTAAGTAAGTGAGCCTATAGAAATAAAAGGACAAAGATGAGAAGGAAAATGCTTCAAGTTTGAATTCAACCAGCAATATTGAAAACTAAAGCACTAGCTGCACAGGCACTTGCTTAAAGAAAATACCAAAATTTGTTGATTACACCACAATTCCCCTCATATGATAGACTGAAAATCTTGTCAAAGTACTGCCAGTACAATTTGCAACCTTACCTGCTCACAGAGTGTGGTGAGACAGCTCCAAACACCACTTGTGAAGCTCTCATGATGCAATCTCCATTCTTTCTTGGATATTCCATTAATGAGCTGACCTTGATTTCCCTCCACACCATTACACTTTCCTTCATCCACTAGGAAAGAGTCAACCTCAAGCCAACTGGATACTTGCTGTAGTAAAACTCTATCCAAAATTTCAAGTACAAGCACTTTTTCACAGTCATCCAAGTAAGGGTAAACAACTTGGGAGATGAACTGTAAAATATAAAGATCACTCTTACTTTTCAATGGATATTTAAAAGAACTTAGGTCTTGGTTTTTGAGCCACTCATGCTCAGACAATATCAAAGACAAACACTTTGTGGCAGTAGAAGAAGCCAGGATAGCATCAAATGAATGGAAGTGCTTGAGCAATTTTTGAAAAACTCTTAAGCAGGTGAAAGCATTTACTCTCTCATTTGTCCTCATAAAATAATGAACCTTCTCCATATTTTTTCCAATGAAAAGTTCAGAGTAGAAGTCCATGATATCAGAGTGAGCCTTCACTCCAATTTCTGAGAAGCTAAGAGTTTGATCAATTATGAACAGTACTTCACAAAGGATTTCTAAAGACTGCAATGTTGAATCATCAGAGGATAGAGCAATTTCCCTTAGAACTAAATTGATTTGTTCTTTGCAATAATGATTTTTCTTCAGAGCCACTTCCAAGTTCAAAACAATCTTCAAAGCACTAAATCTAGGAATATCACATTGCTCAAGAGAAATTGATAGGGAAGATAATTTCTTCAACTCTGAAACCAAATCCACTAGATGTATCCACAAGGATTGATCTTTCAAAAATGACAAATCACCAAAAATTGATCCAAGAATACTGCAGAGTTGCTCAAGAGTCAGTTCCTTCTTGATAATTTGGGATAGCAGAATTTTGATGAGGTTAAGTTGGGAAGCTTCTCTGAGCAATGGTTCCTGGGAAGACCAACATGCTTGAGAGGCCAGTGCAATGTTTTTTGCCTCAAGGATGCTGAGTGAGTTGAAAGATGGCACAGTTGTTAATGATGCCAGAATGTGATAGAGTGAAACATCTTCCCAGTTAGTTTCTTGGAACAAACTAGAGAGAATTAGCTCAACTAAATCACCAGCTATATTTGAGGGCAACACACACAAAATTGTTGTGAAAAATTTTGACAAGCGTACTTTAAAAGGGAGTTCATCATCAGTACAGTGTTGAAGAAACAATTGGTAATCATGAAGGGCAGGCAACAGACACTTTGGAAGGAACTTCAACCAAGCTTTCCATCCAGATAAAACTTCTGGCTTCATCTTTAGCAGGTGATTAATTCCCCAAACACAGACAGTACGATTGTCATGATCAAATAATCTCTTGTATATTACAAATAACCATGGCATCAAAGAGGGCTGAACACTGGCAGAAACCCAAAATTTGTCAAGCTTAGCTATCACAGGAGAAACAACGTGTGCTTGATTTTCTTCAAGGATTTCAAGGCACAAAAAGTATTCATTCCAATAATTATATGTTGCCAGTTCAGAAAGTGGGTGAGATGTATTTTCATGGTGTACCATTTCATTCAATAATAAGCAAGCTTTTAAAATGTGTTGGCTTTGTTTGCGAGTAATGGGATCTTCATGAACCAAGCCAAATTCCAAGACTTGAAGTAATTTCCCATCATTGAATAAAACGAAGCTTTCAGGGTCTTCTTCAGCAATAAAATTAATAATAAAAACAAGTAACATAAAAGGAAAGGGTTTCACTTGCTTTAGAAAAACACTTTTTTCAACATGGAAAGATAACCAACATTTTTCCCATAAAACATTCAAGAAAAACAATCTTTTAGCTGGCACAGAATGTTTTAAAAAGGGCTCTAAAAAGTTATTTAAAAACATGTTTAGAGATTGGGGCTTCTCACATACATCTAAATGATTTAGGCAAATTTGAATTATTTCTTCACACAGAGCAGTTTCATTTTCAAATTTCATGTGATCAAGATATGATGAAATCAGCTTACTAATGGCTTCCAATGCCTCCATATTTGCTTCATTAAACTTCAGTAGTTTCATGGTAGTCACAATTTGCTTCCAAAATTGAATAGTGGCTGCATGAAATGCACTAGCAAAATGCAGATTTTCTTTACAGCACACCAATACTTTCCAGAACTCATCAAAAGAGTAACAGAGCTCCATGGCAGACTCATGAGCCTTACAACCATCAATGCTTTTCTCCTCCACTTGTATAGGTGCTGGCAGTGGCACATGAGAAAGGACTTCCACTGCCCATGACATTGTCAAAAAGCACTTTTCAATCACTTTTCCTATAAGTAAATCACCTTTACTGCAACTATACTCAATGACCTGGAATGATTCTTTCAGACTGGCAGCAGACATTAATTCTCTTAAAATCTTAATGACTTCTGGTGACAAAAAAGATCCCAATTTAGCAGTTTCCTCAATGAGTTCAATCCTAAGTCTGTCATTCAGGAGCTTATGCTTCAGAAGCTCCATGGTTCAATTTTTTTCAGATTCTGACTCTCCGATGCATGTATGCTTACATCCAACAGAAGAACTACGTACAAAATCTGCAAGAAAATAAAACAGACATGTTCCAATTAAATTTCAATCACATCATTGATGAATGCATCAAAAAGATATTACAAAGCTTGTAAGAATTGAAATTATTTTTCATTTATTCAATTAATTGGTAGACACCATTGAAAAAGAACCTTCTCATATAATTAATATTCACAATACTATGAAAAAGAAGTAAAATATTAATATATCTTTATATATATATATATATATATATATATATATATATATATATATATATATATATATATATATATATATATATATATCTCTAAGCTATTACATTAGAAAATATTTTTTGATTAAAATATTAAAATTTTACTAGCAGCAGGACTGTAAAAATGGATGATCCCAAATATTTGTAGCAAATACTTTGGAAAAATAGTTACAAAACACTGCTGTGAATGTTGCATGAAGTCATATGCACTGCAAGTATATGTAAATAATTTATTAGCCAGTAATATACAAACATAATACATAACTAGTACAAAATGAATGTTTATAATACATGTATGATTTAGAGGGTATAGAAAATAAGCATTAACAGTTACTAACTGTAGACTTTATCAATGCCAAGAAAACACACCATGATTAATAAAAAAAAATGACTTTACCAACTCTAGGAATATATTGCATTAAAAATGGAAATGTTCATTCCACATGCTGGCTGAAAGAACCAAGCATGGTGAAATGAGAATACACTACGAGTATGTATCAATACGTGTACTTTGGATATTCCTATATAAACTGTTTGAACGAAATATTGATGCATTTGTACTAGTGTTGAGATGAATAATTGAACTTTATGTTGGAATATTGAGTTTTTCTTTACGTTGAAATTGGCATCAGAGTTCCACATATAAGGTTATTTTTGATTCCTTAAACAATTCTATTATGTAAAATATCTAACTTTCCAATTCAAGTGTTGAGACCGAGAAGAAGACAACAGTACAAAGTTGCCAGAATTGGTACATTTTGTCTTTCTATGATGGTTTTGATCAGTTTGATATGATCCCAATATAATTAACTAGATTTATTCATCAAATTTTATGATTCAAAATATCAAAAATATCATCAAAATCAGCGGTACTCAAATTTTTCCACTACAGCTTCTCAACACAAGGAAATCGTCCAAAACACTAACACGTATCGAACTCGGTCTCTCCAGCTCCTCCGCAACATCGCTTTTCGAAGCTAGCCGCAACTGCAGTTCAGTTTGAGATTTTATAGATCAGTTGGTCCTCAATTTAAGTTAAGGGTAGCTCAGCTCACATTTTTTGCCTCAAACATTTGACTCATTTTTGTAACGCTATCGGTACAAACATTTCTAGTTGTCCAGGGAATGTATCGATTGTTATATACTGCCTAAAAATAGATACATTGCACATCATAATTGTCCTATCAAAGCTGTAATTACAATTCATTGCTCTACGTCTGCTCATCGATTAGCTTTCATTTGACAACATCCCTTTTTGGATTTCATTTCCTATCATGCCTAGCTTTTTTAAAATTGTATGCTGTGCGTGGCCTTGGTTCTGCACAGCACTAATAGATAAAATTGCGTTTAACATTACAAAATAGCAAATCAATTAAACTCATTGCTATTAGTGATTAAAAACAGCTGAATTTTCATTGTTTTGTCTAAAGGCTTCAGTTCTTTAGAAGACCAGTTGGCAAAACTCGTAAGTCATGCACCGCTCGAAAGCATAAGCATCACTTATGGCCAGATGTGAGCCAGGATCCACGAATTAATTCTACTTGATCATGTTCCAAAAGAAGAATTACGAAGCAGCAATGAGACGGAATGAGCCCACGTATGCACGGCAATCAGGAGTCAGAGTGACATTATGGCATACCACCTGCACGCAAGGCACTTAACACGTTGCCTCCAATTGCCTGGCCGGTGTAAATCTTCACTTTGTACGCATAGTCACTAGAAGGATCAGAAAAAATTATAGAACCTAACCTAAGTGGTCCACATACGTACCACTTCAGAGTCAACGTGTTAAACAAGTGACCATCAAAGTCAATGCTATGAATACACTTGACGAAAAGCATGCACCAGACTGAACACGGCGCTTCAAATAACAACTAGTGTATAAACGGATCACAGAGGAACCTCATTAAGTATCAGCTGAAGAAATAAAAATGAGATCTCAACTGTTAAAGAAATTTTACAATGTCAATTAAACAAAGTTTCATAGCTTTAAGCAGTACTGTTTTAATGCGCTTGACCTCGCGAGTTAACTGAAAATGAAATAAAACTCAGCACGAAGATTCAACATTTCCTTTAAACTAATATTTCAACATCTGAATGACTACCGTCAACAAACGAACGAGATGACAAATTGAAAATGTAACTTGAAAAGAAATAAAAGTACGAGACCACAAAGTAGGAAGTGAGAGTTAAGAGAACACGCTAGAATAGTACAACTCCAAAATAATGACGGTGGGGTAATTTCCACTGTTCTACCAACAAGATTTCAACTCTTTTTCACAAATGTAATTAACTATAACTACATGGCAAGACCAATATATATATATATGGTCTGTCAAACAAGTATGGACTGATCAAATTGATTTTCCTATCATTAAATAAATGAACGAAAATTGCTCTCAAGAAAAACTCGACGTGCACGAACTTGATTCTTGAAAAACAATTGGATCCTGTAAGCTGTCTTCACAAGCAGCAGTGCAACAAGAAGACATTCCTCAAAGAGATCAACGTAGCATAACTAGCAAAATAATCGTAACTGAGAAGCAGCACAAATTCCTTGGACACCAGTACAAAACTTGTATTACAGTACTATAATGAAAATCGAATTTTCTCATGAATGAAATCAATAAAGTAAGTTCAAATAAAGCATAACACAACTGCGGAGCTTAACTAAAAGCCTTCAACTAACGATAACGAATTCATAATTGCGAGATCAAAACAAAGTTCAAGAGAAAAATACGTAACTCGTGAGATGAAAAACAATCCTGTCCGCACACCTGCGAACGAATGCCAGCGTCTTTCCGAACTCCAGGGTCATAATCTTCTGATTAAGCCCAATCTTCACCTTCGCGATTTTCTGTCTCACAACTCGATTGTGCCGAGTAAAATCGATCGATGTAAGTCTCATCCAAATTGTTCCTATTTCTTACCAGCGGATTTCCAGACAAAAGCTGGAATGTAGGGGCTGAGAGATCTTCCTTCAGCTGCTCCGATATCTGATGAGCATTTTCATAGATACAGGGCACCATGCTTCGCTCCATTTGCAAGGAAGTATAATTACTGCAACGATTCTGATGCCCACCAGTAGAGCACAAGTCAAAACCCTTTTTCTGATTTAGCCACTCTTTTTCTTTTTCGACAAGCAAAGTTGCTAGAAGTTGGTCGAACTGTGCGCAACTCATCCATCTTTTGACAAGATAGAGAGCATGTACTTCTCCAAGAGAGCACATTTTCATCGTTTTCCACATAGTAACGACAGACTTCTTGTACTTCAAATGGCTCGTGACGAGACAAGAAAACTTGCCGAAGAAAGGTATTAATCCGAAGGCTAACCACAGGATCATCACGGAACTCCATAGCCAATGTAGAGCGAGAACACACCAGGTGATGAAGAAGAGTTTTTCGTACAGCTCCATGAGAGTCAGATGACAACCAAAGTTAAACTCATTTCTGTCAACAACTTTATGAAATTCAGAAATCTGGCACTCTACAAACGGTGGAAAGATGGTGGACAGAGGATCACTGAAGTATCTAGGATCGCGACGCAGCTTGAACATCACATCGGGAACGAGCGTCACGAAAGTGCCCTGTAAACACGAAATGGTACACGAAAATATTTATTTACCCGTATGCACAGCTGAAACTGAAAGGTAGATGCAGAAGGAATGAATCACGTAGGAAGCAAAACATACAAGCAGAAGAGGTTGATAAAAATACCATCCATTAGGTCGGTGAGGTAGCTTGGTACATGAAAATTCGTCCACAGGGTAAGTTCTCCTGCTTCCTGTATGCTTACTTCGTGTCATCAGGGCGTATAGGTTATGACTCCCTTGAAAATCGGCCTATAGCTGTGCATGACTAATTTTTGGCCAGCACTACAACTATTGCGTCCGCTCCTCCACCTTGCTAATGAAGATCTAAAGCTAAAATGCGATTAAAGGATATGAAAACAATTATTAGGTAAAATGCTACAACACAAAACGTAGAGTATGCATTAATTAAAAATATTTTCCCAGAGAAAATTAATATTTTGCCATGGAGTTGGAAGGACTAAACATGATAGATGTAAATTAGTTACCAAGATTATCAAGGGTATTCAGCACTGGTACTTATAAAAGAAACAAAGAATTTGTGAGCAAGACAATTAATAAAAAATTAACAGCTAAAGAGCTACCTGCAAGACGAAATTAAAGTAGTAGACTGCAGCCAAGACGACCAGGTTGGCGAAGACGTGACAGAGGATCCACTTGTAGTAGTGGCAGGACTCTGCCTGTCCCGTCATTATAAAGTGCACAACGCGATTGTTGATGCTCGTCCAGCGGCTCGTCTCGTAACTCACAGAAAGGATACATGAAATTACTCGAATTGAAGGATCAGATTGAAATTGAAACCAAATATTGACAAAATAATCGACAAATTCAAGCCTTATCACAATAATGAGCCAGCTTCATGAGCATGCACTACAATACTGCAAGTGCACAAATGCGTATCATCCTTTATTTAACACGTTAACCGCCGCATGTACCACCGGTGGTACATTTCCAAATTTTTAATAATTATTTTCAAAAATTAATTTAAAATATTTACGGAAGGTTAAATGATAAAGTCGTAAAATGGTAAAGTCGTGGCGGTAGTGACAAATCTGTGATATCAGGCATGGCGGTTAACGTGTTAAACAAAATCGGACGCCCAGATTCATGCAAGAACTTCGTCCACGAAGCTCTCGCATGACTAATCTGTGTTGTTCGATACAAATGCCTAGATGCTCGTACAGTAAAAGCAATGGCTTACTTCCATCTTTCCACCCAGACATCCTTGCAGAGCTGACCGAGTCTGAAGTTCTCCCACTTCTTGACAGGTCCTGCTCTGAGGATGTACACGCAGGCGGCAGCCAACAGGAAGCTGTACGGCACCCAGCGGTAGAAGAGCAAGTAGCGCCGGGTCTCAGATGTTGTCTGCGAGTGTTGACACCAGTTTATTGCTCGTGAAGTGACATTCAGAAACGCACTCGCATCAAAATGATCACGAATGCAGATTCTTTTATTTCAACTAATATCCAAGCTTTAGAATAAGAAATAGCGATTGTTACCAAAGAACACAATATACAAGACGAAATAAATATCAGCCAAGAAACACTATGTTTAGCGGAAGTGCAAACAACCAAAAAGATTATTTAGCGTTGACCTAAACTCGAGTCGAAAAAATTATTTGAAATCTGAAAAACTATAGGATACCTTGTGTCGCACGCTATTAAATAGAAAAAAAGTGTTTAGTCGTGATCAACAGCCTCAAAGCTTCAATTACCTCTTCTCTATTTAAAAACGTTTCATCGCGTATAAAAGCTCAAAGTTATTTAATAAGTAATAATCAGTAGAAATATATCAGGAGAATAGGTCAAATATTACAAAATCCCATACGTTAAGCACAACAATTTTTGGACCATAGCTTGAGAACCGTGACGAAGGGCATTGTCGAGGAGCAAAATTGGATCATCTATATTCAACAGCCAAAATTACTTTTTTTCATCGTCATGCAAACAATCAACTTCCTGACTGGACGAGGTAGTAGTCACAGTTATACTTTGTGAAAAAGAATGATGCTAACAAAAAATCGATATAACAAATGAAAAATGAAACATTTCATGCGCGACAATGTAATAACATCCTAGAAATTCAGCTTTGCTGGCGCTTCGATAGGTCTATGTCTTACACTGTGATCGTGATTATTTACATGCATCAATCTGGAGTCATGAAAGTCTCGTAAAGAGTGCACGGAATGCATGGCAATTTGCTGATTCCATCAACAGTTTCCGTGATTCAAAGAATTTAATTCCAAAACCAGTTAATAACATTTTTAATTGGCACAAAAATACTGACCACGACGAACGGGTAGGACAGACACACATCACGGTAAGGTCCAGTCTGCTGTATGTTAGAAGCACCCATCTTGTAACAGATTATCTGTTCATTTACATACCAGTTCAATCTGAAATGAAACAAATATACAAGATTCGACTGGTTAAACCAGCAAGACATGTGCATCTCGCAACGAGAAGGAATCTACAAAAAAATACTGAAGAGCATTCTTATCTACGCTTCGTAGTTACTCAACAATTCTCATTTCAAATATTCTAATATAATGGGCGCAAATTTTGTAGTCATGCGTGCAGTTCAGAGCATGGGTTGTACAGTTTCTAACACATTATTTATAACAAGAACATTGTGAACCGATGAACGGTAAATTAACCATAATTGACGGAAGGAATGCATGCTCAGACACACACAAGCACATGCACTGCACAGAATATGCAAGATTATTACATTAAATAACAGTAACTACGTTACTCAGTGTTTAGTCCATTCTTAGGAACTGAATTTTAGGAAGGTGTACAGATGTCATGACGCAATGTAACGCTTAGTGATGACATAAGAATTAAATAGGATGGAGCGACAAGGACTAGTACCTGCTCTCACATGACAATGGGCTCCATTACCAGCCGTAACTCTCTTGATTACTAGTTATGTTTAGTCTTGGTTGAAGTTTGTTCCATACCTAGCAGCGATGTTCTTAACTAGGCAAAATCACATGAATGAGTAAAAAACTGCTCACGAAAACTGCGAGTTGCCAAGAGACAGTGAAGACTTTCAAGGAAACCTTCGAGACAGCGACAACTAGAAAAAAGCACAGCCAATAAAAATGTAATTCAGTTCTTTATAGGAAGAAGTACCAATAGTTCAAAAACTTGATCTGACCCTGACGCATGAAGAGTCAAAACAAAACTCAGAACAAGAACTCACGTCACAATGAAGTAGCATTGGCAGAAGAACAGCACGAGAAAGCGATAGTGGAACTTAAGACACAAGGACTCGAGGGTGTAGCCAGGCCCGTTGTTGTGTTTGAGGAGTCCTATGCTGTAGCACAGATGCTTCAAATGGCGGGACAGCATATCCCACTTCAAGTCTCCTCCTCCTCCTACTTTGTTGCTACTGTTCTGATTGTTAGTATTACCCTTGTTATTGTTGTTGCCACCCTTGTTGGTGTTGTTGCCGTTACTTTTGTCCTTGTTGTTGCCATTGTTGTAACTACCTAGTTTGCTATTCTCTCCATTTTGAGTTCTGTAAAAGAGGAAAAAAAGTTTAAATCAGTTTCTTCAAACACTGCTCACATAAAGGAACAAGGAAATAATCAACAATTAGATATTGCTAACAAAAAACAACATAGATCACAAGCTTCGAAGAGACTCGACAGACCATTAGGAGCATTTCCACTGCAATAGCTTCCAATAAATAAGCCGATAGTATCAAATACAATACACTCATTTTTTTTCACATTATCCTGAAACTTTTACCATTTTTAAAAAGTTTATATGTCTGTTTCATTTAAGAATTTGTTCTTTAGCTCAACCATGATGATACAAGTAAAGACGTACTAATTTTGTATTACTAATTTTTGATGCGCAAGCAAGTGCGAGGCTACATGCAGTTGACAGAGTCAGCGATTTGCTGATGCCGCTCACACATGCCTATACGATTTCTCACACTACTCTTTCTTTAACAAGCATCCCATTCACCTGCATTTATTGGGTCTACCAAAATGTTTTTGAGGATCTTTGAAACAAAAATTGAAACTCTTAGTCAAATACTTTGAACAAACGACTTGTGCCATACGAGTTGTGCTTCAACAGATGGAATATCATTACTTCTTCACATCAATGTAGTGACTCATATTTCAGTAGGCTAGCTATAAGTAGTAAATTAAGTATTAAACATAGGAAAATTAATGAAGCTTTTTCGATAAGAGTGGTCACCTTAGTGATCCTTAATTTCACACGCATTTTAAAAATAGGTGCCCTTGCAACATTTAAAAATTGAAAATACCTTCGTAATATTGAGAGATGTGGACTCTTCTGTACAGCAACAGCACTACTCACTTTTTACAGCTGTCGTTGCCAAAAAGCAGACAGTGATTCAAGGGAGGAGATGATCCTTTGCTCAAGAACTCTTGCTTCTTCTCATGATCATGACCTTGTCCAATCAAGCATTTTGATTCCATCTCGTGGATTTCTTTCCGAGTTTTGAACTCCTTAGTATTCGAACTATTACTCAGAGCATTTCCACTCTCATGAGTACTTTTGAAGAACTCGTTGCTAACGTTGAAATTGTCAATTGCACTACTTTTACTTTCACATTCATCTACTCTGGAATTGCCCTTCACATTTACGAAGCTAACGTTATTGAAATTTCCTCTGCCACGATTGCCTTTGCCTCCTCGATTCTTCTTGTTCCAGCGCTTGTTGCCGCCACGGACGATTCCACGACCACTGTGACCACCTCGACAATTATTTTTCTCGTCTTCACCAGAAAAGTCTTTAAGGCTGGTCTCCATAACGTCAATGAGTGTCCCATCTTCCCTATCATTGGCGAGTTCCCTTTCATCACAGTGGTCAGAACCTTCATCATTTGATTGAGCTCTTTCTTCGTCTTCACTTTCACTGTTAGACGCCATTTGCAAGGACTCCTCAACGACTCTTAATGAGTAAGTAGAGTCACCATCAATCGGCAAGATCAAAGTCCCTTCGCTTTGGTTAGTGATAGAAGATACAGCACATTCAGTTGAAGAGCTTTGTTTTGGAAAATTCAACGAGATGTTCGTTTCCTCCTGAAAATGCATCAAAGACGGATCACTACAACATTCAGTGTTAGTACTCTGAACAGCTAGAAGTGTAGCTGCCTTCTCTGTGAAAGACTTCATAGAATTACAGCACTCAGAGTTCATAAGATTTGAATCAATAATAGGTTGAACATTCTGAATGGTGCTTCGTAAATTTGAGACAAGATTCTTTTTTATTCTACGAGTGCCTCGCAAAACCTCGTCCAAAAGCAGTGAGCAATCTACTTCAGGCAATCGTTCCCTAGGTATCTCTAGCATGACTGTCTTGGAACACAAGGATTTATCCTTATAGTTGATAGCGGACTCTGAGGAAGCGAACTCGGGCACCTGAACGTCAACCTCGGCAAACTCGTGCTCTTGCACAGGCACGTTTTGTACATCCTTTGTACCAACACAATGTGAACTGCACATCATCGCTTCTGAAAGAAACTGCCTAGGAGGGGAATGATTCTCAAAGAGCGAGTCTGTGTTTACATCAATAGCTCCATCTATACATATGCCATTTAGAGCAATTAGACTGATAATGGCACTTGAATTTGGTGTCTTGGTACAGAAAGACATTTTTTTGTCGTCAATCGATCATTAAAAAGCTGTATCAATAATACACATTTCCCCTTGAGCAAACTACTCCTGAAACAGAATGTAATAAATTTAACATCATTCGTGAATAATATGAAACTTGTGCAGCTGAAAAGTACAGAATATCATAAGTACTATTATAGATGGTTTTCGTAGAAATTCCACTTTAAAAACAATAAAATTAAGGCTTATTCGACCCATAGTTGCGTTATAAGTTAATTAGATTCGACTAATTTGATATTATACAGACGAAGGTATTAAGGATTTACAACGAAGTATTGTTTTAAATGACTATTTTTCTTAAAAAAATACAGAACAATGTATCTTATCTACCGATATCATGGCCTAGAATTCAGAGGTGGCCAACCTTTTGCACATCATGCGCCACTTGCCCCATAATATAAGATCAGATGAGCCAATTTAACACAAAATCATGAGAGTATTAAACACATTTAAAAAATATTAATTTATACCCTGCAGCACAGAGGCAATGCGCCATCATTAATCGTTCAATGCGCCGCAGATTGGCCACCACTGGGCCCTAGATGGTACCCGTGGAAATTCCGCGGTTTAAAAGCGATAAAATTAAGGATCTATGATATAAAATCCATTTTTTAGTCTTTCCCGTTTTACTATACGAACCTAAATATTTTTCATCAATATATACGGACCTGCCATTCTGGAACTCGTCTACCAATAACATGGGCGTGTAGTAGAGGGCTAATAATGGAAGAAATAACGTATTTTACAGTAATCCGTTGCCTTTGGTATCCACAATACAATACTTATGATACATATATACCCACTCTAATTTCAGTTCAATAATCTTTATTCAGTAATAGATTGGAAGAAGTGGGACGGATACACACAGATAGAGATACACTATTTGCTATTTGTGTATATATATTTTTGTAGCGCAACTAATAATACAAAATAGTTGTAATATATACCTACCTTTTACCATCAGTAATAGACCTATAGAAATGACTTTTTTGAAGTATATTTTGGATTCAAGAATTTCTCATTTAATTTTTTTAATTGAAATACCACCAGCTTACCTTCCCTTACTATCAATAAAAGTTTTAAACAGCCATATATCAAATATTCTTTCTCCACAATAATGTAGTCAACATTTTTAGCACAAAAAAGTACAAATTCAATAACAAAAATTTGTGATTCAAGTTTCTCTTCTTAAAGTTTACCAAAAATAATTCTTTGTCTACTTATTCAGTTTCAGTTCACTTGAACTAAATGAGACTAGAAATTTATAAATTCATATATCAAGTATAAATAATGATGTACATACTCTTTTGTACTGTATGTCAAAGTTCACTCCAGGCATCTAAAGAATCTTGCATTTCCAGTTCTCCTGAGAGCATCATTCACTTGCCATAGCAACCCTTCCTACAACCAGTAAAAAAACTAACATTTTCAGTGAAGAAAAATAAATGCATAACTTTTTGAAACACCATAATTCAGTCATGATATTTCTAAATATTAACATGTAAATTATGCAGGATTAGCCACCAAATATGAAAATATAAATCTACATGAACAGTTATACAATATAAGGTGACACTTTTTAATGAAGAATAATGGCTTGTCAAGTTTTTTGTCAGCCCAAGTACCTACATATGACCATCACAGCCTATTGTGTATACTTGGTCTGTCAAGTTCATGTCAGTACCAGTACCTAATGCAACCATCACAGCCTACAATGTATAAGAATAGTCATACTTGCTAACCAATATACAGTATTGAACATAAAGGTCACCATGACACTCCAATGTTTATTAATTGAAAGCAAAGACAGTTTACATATTAATTACAGTACATTAAAAAAAACAAGTAAAGTTCATTTCTAGGTATCTAACACACATTCTCAATACAAAACCAACAACCTACATGCAGGTCATGAAACAGTGCTAATCCAAAACAAGCACATCAAAATTTTACCTCATTTAAAACATCACTTGTCTTTAAAAAATAAGTTCATCACAGTCTTCCTCTTTCAGAATTCTAGTGTTAACTAACAATGCAATCCATCTAGTAATAGAAAAATGGGAAAATGATTCAGGTTGAAAATATACAATTCTAACTAGGGGCCACCTCCTCAAAGCAAGGGATCAACTCCTCAGAGCAAGGGGTCAATTCAGCAGTTAGACTTTATTATAGTTTTATCAAAATAAGTATCAAGGACAATAGTTTTGGCTAAAATTTAAATATACATTTGTATTTGAACATATAATTCTCATTTGCATTCAAAATTGAAATTCTTATTTGCATCTAGAATGGGAATTAAAATTTACATTTAAATTGAAATCCATGTTTTCATATTAATTCAAATCCTGATTTCATGTACTTTACCAGATTCCAAGCTAAATGCCAATATGTATTATATAAATTCCCAATTTTTCAGTTCAACATTTATTTTTATCTCAACTTAAAATTCAGAGGTTGTTATGCAGTTTGATTGGTCACCAAACATTCCACATTAAGCTTTAATTCTCTCAATATCAACCTTCAATTATTTAGAATTCTTCGACAATACTGAACAAATTAAAGAATATTTAATTGAAAAGAATAGACATAAAACACAAAGTCAAAGAACTGTTCTGGGAAATCAATAACAAAATCTTTTCCAAAATTTCAACAATGTATTATTGAGGCAAAAAAAGTCTCCACTACATTACAACAGAGCATTAGTTTCTTTAAAAGAAATTTAAAAACTCTGCCATCTGATCACATAAAAGCTAAAACAGCCAAATAGGAAGCATTAAAGAGCCCTAATTAGAAACCTTAAGACTGGGGCATGTACATGATATTCTAGGACAACATTTGCCAAAAAACACCAGATAAAGAACATCTGGTACCTTTCCTCCTATAAAGAAATTGATTCATTCAGTAATTGGTAATATACACGTTAATACTGAATATTTTATCCCAAACATTTTCAACTTGCTGAATATCTTATTATTGAATTTTTCCAAATACATGCATTAAGCCATTATTCATACCCAAGAATTACCTTTTATATGTAAAGGAAAATAATAAACCTAACAATTGCTATACTTGGAAGTCATTGAAGATTATGCAATATTCTAAGCCCTTTAATATCAGCCATATTTCTATTTTTCACCTCCCCTTTCAACTGCTAAAACAAAGCCTGACATTACACTCTTTCTTTTCAATTTGATGATAAATTCATTGACTTACAGGCTTCTCCTTTAAAGGGCATCATTCTATATTTAAAAACCTGGTGTATCTTCCTGTACTTCCCTTAACCCTAATGTTAAATTATTTTCCTAACCATTGAGGTTTAATATATAAAATTTAGCTTGCAAATACAACTTAAAACATCATTTAAAGCGACTGCTAAAGTTTGCCCAAAGTGGACTGTCATCACAATATTAATTTTTATCAAAACCTAAACCACCCTTCCAACAAGTTTTGAAGTTCAAATATAACTTCCGAGGTGCTTCTTCGAGTACCCAAACAATCTGAAACTGCACGAGCACTCATTTTAAAAGGTCGATATTGCAAGCAAGTTATACACTATCTTAGCCTCCAGTCCAGCTGGCTAGCCAGCCTACCTATATAAAATAGAGGTATCTACGGCAGGAATAAGACCGCTGATCCAACTAAAAGAACATGTTGAGAACATTTGCGAAACTGCAGCTTAAAGTAATACGTTTGAGTTCCTTACACCACTAACATAAACTCACTTGGCCGTACAGCAATATGCAAATTACGCATACCTCGTCTTTCTCATGTAATCATGCGTGACATCCGTGTCGTAGATGATTCTTAAGTGGGAATCAAATGTTGCCACATGCCACAAGCCTAAAAATTGAATTGCACGGAAAAAATGTCACATACATGTACATATGGTAAATCTCTACCATTTGTTTAATAATTTAGGTCAACATTAGCTTTATATATCGTACATATGAGTAGAAGTAATATTTTGATTTATACGTATAATAGTACAAGAATATATTTTTAATTTCATATGAACCGGTTCTACCAAAGATTGTAAAAAACACTATCCGAGGTTCCGGGACCTAGAAATTGCATCATACATTGTTGTTGGATTACGTATGTTGCGCAGGCTTACACACTGCAGGTAGTCAGGAATTTAGGAGTACTCGGTAGAAAAATCATTCTTCCATATGAAACCTATTTGAAAAAATGCATGAAGAGTATAAGAAAAAATACACAAATTAGTTGTTTAATACATTTCCTGCAATGTGATCTACAGGTGTCACTCTTGGAAAAAAATATATTTTTATTTATGAGCAAAGTACAAGTTTAGGTGTGTTGTTTTCAATGATGCAGTGTTGCTAATAAAAGGTGAATCATTAAATTTAACTCAAAGGTTGTCACAGGAAATGTATCATTAGCATCTTGTTCATCTCCTTTAAAGGGCATCATTTTATATTTAAAAACCTGGTGTATTTTCCTGTACTGATGTTAGTGTAACTTAGCCATCCAGAAGACCTGCACCAACTCAAAATCTAACTATATTATATGTAACTGGTCCATCTAAAAGATGGACTAACTAAATTTCCAGCTGTATTTACAAAGAAGAATCATCATAATGCTGTATGATCACATTATCTGTTTTCTTAAACTGTCACATGCACAGTGACACTCCTTATTAGGTGCTGTAACATAGCAACACCCACACACAACCACATCAATGATCCAACAACTTGTTAATAGGGTCAAGAAAACTTTTTTGTTTGTTATTGGATTAGCTTATTTAAAATTCTCAAAGAACAAACTGGTGTCCATTGTATGAAACAGTTTTTTTACAATTTATCACATTGTGTGTGTACTGTATGAAATTTTTGTTGCCATATTTTTTTATGGTTCTCAACTCTTCCCTCTTGAACTGCCTCCCTCTAAGTTACTCAGATGAAGATATATATATATATATATATATATATATATATATATATATATATATATATATATATAACATTTTATGCTATTTTAGTTTGTGTCCACTGATTAATTTTGTTTGTAGCCAATCTTCTCTCAACTAATTTTCATTGATCTTCTCTAGAATAATTTGTTTTATAAATTCATCTTAGTAGTGGATGCCTAGTATAAGTGCTCACACCTGATTATCATGCAGTGTCAAGTATTAACTGACCAGATGAACAGTGTAAACTATGAAAGTGCATTGGATATAAGTCTTCCATCAGGCCCACAGGCCAGTCATTGCAATGGACTTTCTGAAGAATCAATTGAAGTCGATAACAAAGGTCTCTTGGATCTGCCGGTAAGTAAAAATTGTTAGAAATTTTCTATAGTTTAATTTACTTGCAGTTTGATTTTGTTTCTTGGGCCATAGTTGAAGTTAATTATGAAAAAATAACTAATTGTATAACAAATGTTTTTTAGTATTTTAAATGTAGGTTATTTAATAATGGGATCATTATTACTCTTTATAATTTGCAAGATAGATTTTAAAGATTTGCTCTAAGCACTTCTCAAACTTAAATTAAAATTTACATCCAAGGGCAACAACATTTTATATCTGTACTTATTGTCTAGCACTAAGAGACAGTAATATGTACAGTATTGAACCAAGAATGGGCCAAACGGCTCATTCCTATTGCCTTATTTTATTCTATTCTATTCTATTCTTGTATTATAAATACCTAGTTCAAAATGCATGGTCAATACTGGAGAATAAGTGGTTGAATGAAGTTGAAGTTTGTACTTTATTCAAGTTGAAGTATTTTAGCCCAACCTGGTTTAATACATAAAATTCCACCACTTTATTAGCCTTATGCATCAAATGAATATTGGATGAGGGTTTGCACTTGGCATTAGCATCTCCTGGAATATAAATGTGGATTATTAGAGATTGAATCCTGAAAATATATGATTCTTCATTGTGTTTTGACTAATTGTTTTTTATAATCATGTAATGATCAGAGATCTTTGTTTTTGGCTTAAAAATATAATTTCTGTTGTGTAGTACAAAACTTTTTGATGACTGTGTGATAAATTCAGTTAACTCATTTTATCTTAAAAGTTTTTGTTGAAATTCTTGGTACCTATTATCAATGAGCCTATGGTTAATGATTCTGATGATTGTTTCATATATGCTTTAAGTGCATATTTTGACTTTGTTCTTTATAAGCAAAGCAGAAAATTTTTAATACATACCCATACATATACTGAATCATGATTTGAGAACTTTTCATTTAAATTTAGGAATGCATGACCCTATAATGAACCAACTGTATCCTATGTTGAAAAAGTATTAGAGTATCATATAGAAAATATAGATATGAATTTTACAAACTGCTTCTGATATGATTCTTCATATTTATGAGGGCCCATTTATTTTTTAGTGAGATTAACTACAAAACTTAAATTTTGTTTAAAAAAGTTGATTTTTTTACAGTACCACCTTCTGTGTGAGATTGCTACTCTTCTTGACCTTGAAGATGTGCTTTCCTTTGGCCTCACCTGCAAGATGACCCACAAAGTAGTCAGCGACCAGCATACTTGGAGACGCAGGCTCTGGTATTGGGGCAAGGTGGGTCTGTTATTTTAATCTGTAACCTTTGAAATAGGTAAAAAATTAGTGCATTTTTCTTGAGATTTTCACAATTTAACTTTTTGTTGACTTAATCCTATGAATGGATGGATATGGGACTTGGTAATGTTTTTATTGTCTCAAAAATGCTTAGCTAATTATATCTCCCAAGAATGTGGCATTTCTCACAGAGGCCCAGTTATTTTCTGTATTGTAGCTGCACTGGTCCCATTTCCTTGGTATGATAGAATAATATGAAAGCCTTAATATGTGTGACTTGATGGTAGCTCATATGAGTCTTATTGAAGTAATTTGGTTTTCTCAAAAGAATGTGAATTTTTTTTAGCATGATTTTGTTTACTGTTATTTTCAGAAAATTAGTTCCATAGATTATTTTCATTTTCAGAGATTAGTTTAATCTATCATTGATAGATTAAACATTCCATTTAACTGATAGCATGGTAAGACGAAAATGGTTATTAATAACTCTTCATGAGCTAAGCATCATTTTAGTTTCTTCAGGGATGGAGGAAGTTTATGGTCTACTTGGTATCAGTAGATTATTTGAAAAAAAGAGATTGTAATAATTTGTGAACTTTGCTCATCATTTATTGGGTTGACCTAAATATTTGTATGGTTTCTAAGGAAAGTTTGAAAAACCTAACTTACTTTTTTGTTTCACCCATAATTATCAATGACTCTGACAACAAGCCTGATTCATTCCATATTCTTTAATTGTTTCATGGCTTAGATGTGAATTATGTTTCTCTTACTTTCAAAGTTGCTATAAATGTTGAGACATAAGTATTGCAGTGAATACTACTTAATGTTTTGATCATTTTCATTCATTTCAATATTTTATTTAGATTGATATAAAATTTTGATGAAATACATAGAGCCCTAGTAGTTCATCTGTAGACATTTTTACTTTCCTTCTTTCAATAGAGTGTCAATGAATTGTCATTGTGTCTGTCAGGTTCTATGTTTTTCTTTAGTTTCTTCAAATCAACTGTGTCATTCATGTATTTTTTGTTAACATCTTGAAAACCATTTTTATCAATATGAGTGTGTATGGAATTTTAGGCTTGGTTATTTTACTCAGTAGCACTGTAATTCAGATTTGAAAATGCTTATGTGTGTGCATTTATTTAATTGAAATATCCATTCACCTTTTTATGTATTAATGTATCAGTTGTAACCTAGTTTTTATTCAGTCGTTATATATGACAACTTTGAGCAGACAGTCAATGTGTGCATGGCAAAGAACAGTTTCCCTCATTTGAAGAAAGCTACTGCTGTCATATCGGACCCTCTGCTGCTCAATCTCCGCACATTGTGAGTATTGTGAAGCTAATCTTCCAATCTTATTTACTACAAATATTCACTTGCCAATAGAACTGTTTCAGTAAACAGAAAACCTAACGACGTGTATGTTGAGAATGAGGTTTCAACCTGTGTTGATTGAAACATTATTTTAAGCATATATGTTTTTGAGTCTCTCAAGAAATCTTGGGTAAAAGAATAAAGTTTTAAGAAATAAGTAGAGTGAGGATGTCAAATGAGTGGAGGACGAATATCTAAGAACAAGGAAGGGATTACAAGTAGACATGATAAACTTGTGCTTAAGAGTAGAAGAAGATTGATTTAGGATGACGTTTCTTGAATTCAGATACTTCCTTTGCAACAGAAGAGTGAATTATTAGAAGTAGACATCTAGATGGCTCAGTCAGACACATTGGTCATTTCTCATTGGCCAGGATACTTTATTAGGCCTTTTCTTTGCCTTAAAAAGTTAATGCACTTGGTTTAGTGTTTCTCGGTTGGAATAAATTGAGACCCTGAACTGAAGAACTCTTGACTGGGCAGGTATGAGGCACTGTCACCAGGAGGCTGCCTGCTGCGTAAGTCTGGCCCCCCAGTGCTGGACATGGCTAACTTGCTTGCCAAGCTGGATCCCACGCACGCCAATCACCCCACCTTCATACACACCATCATCAACGTCCTCTACAAGTTCGTCGGCCACAGGGTAGAGGAGCCTCATGTAAGTTCCTGCTCTTCATGCCACACAATTGAGTTTTTAGTCAGAACTACAATTCCACAGTTCAAAGGCAAAATTAGATATCTTGTCATAAAAGTAACTCCATGCATGTGATAAGTTTTTAATTTTCCTCAGTAGGTTGGTTAATGTCAACACGTCAAATGTATTCATTCATCAAATTATATGTTATATGAGGTAATTTCTGTTATCACTTTGCTATTGTTTGGTTTAGAACTAATATTGCTGTAGAATGTTATTTATTTCAAGTGGTGCAGCGTTATAAAATCTGGTGAACATTGTTACTCCATTCAAACATGAATTTGCCGTAAAGTGTGAAAAATAAAAGTTAAAAGCAATTAATAAAGATTTTCTGCATTGCTCTTCTTCCCTGATTGAATTTATTAAATTTTATTGGTTAATTGCTGCCAGTAATGTCATTTTACTGTTTTACAGCGTCTTATTTTCCGTTTCAAATAAGTGTTTCCGTGCATATTTAAATGTCTACGTGATATTTTATGCTTACATATTATGCAGTTACTTGTAGAAGATTGACGGATCACATATTTAACTGGATTCTCATTCTCAGACCTGCCAGCAGAAGAAACCATACGGATGAACTTTGTCTTTTCTCAGTATTGGAGCAAATTGAAAGCTATCTTTGGAATAGACTAAGGCAATAGGAACGAGCCGTTTGGCCCATTCCAGCAATAGTTAATTCTTTTTCAACGTTGATATTTTCTATAATACATTTAAAAGTTGTGGATACGTACAAATGTGAAGCGTCCTACTTTCCCAATGGAACATCAACAGTCAACACAGATAGGCGTCAACGAGAACCGCTACGTGCTGTTCGCTCAGCCGGAGACACGCGCTGCTCGCTCCATGCTCATGACGCTCATGGCCTCCCGCAGCAACATCATCGAAACTGTGGGCCTCGTCGAGGGTAGCCCTGGCGGCATTGGTGAGGACTCGTCGTATGAACGTCCGGTCTTCTCTTCCTCTTACAGGCAGTGACGCTAGAACGAAATCAGCACTAGTGTGAAACTACATTAAAATCAGTACTAGAATGACGCTAGGATGAAATCAGCACTGGAGTGACGCTAGAGCAAAATAAGAAAGATTAAGCAGGATTAGACGTAACTCGCGAAATCAATCTACATAGACCATGCTCATCTCTTCTTGAAAATGTAGGATATTAGTGCATTTTACTTCTACCATATGTTTTCACACCTCAGTTCGAGAGAGGATCTGTTAACAATTTTAAGTATCCTAATTTAGATTTGTTTCAACTTGCGTTACTACTTTTGCAGCAGCTTACTGCTAAGGAGGCTTTATTAAATTATTCGTTGTTAAGTGAAGAGTTAAATTTCTTTTGCATGAGGCGTACATATTTTTCTCTTTGATTATAAAAGATATAGTGTATTTCTTGCTAAATATCACAAAGCAGAGTAATCAACGTTTTTAAAATACCGCCACATGCTCTGCGCCGCACAAATTGCAGGACTACGGAACTGGATGCTGGTGCTGGATAGGAGGAATATTGTAATATTTTTTGTTTCTAGGTCTCAAAAATGATGGTTGAATTTAGCATTTACTTCTAGTTAGTTTCCTTTATTTCTGTTAGTGTCTTGAAGATGTTTTGGATGACTGTAGGGTCAGGAAAAAATTAGTCTCTGCGTAATGGAAAATTGAGATGCATTATAATGCATCTCAATTTTCCATTAGAATTAGAATATAATTATATTCTAAATTAATTTCGTAGCTGGGCAGAACAATTGAAGTATGTCTTATAAATCTCTTTTGTTAATATTTTTGGAACTCTAAGATGAAAAGTTTGCATTGTTTACGTTGGTCTTTAAATCATTTCTTCCTGTATAAACATTTAAATTAGCAATGGATGTATTATCTCTTTGGAATTACTTCAAATACATACTTGTTTAAAATAAAAAATTTATTTTACAGAATAAACTTGTCCAACATAGAAGTTCGATACATGTGATGGTTGACCTCAAAACTAATGCTACTGCTAAGACAATGTAGAAACATTTTCAATGCTACTGCTAAGACAATGTAGAAACATTTTCTTGTAACATCTAATTGCTTGTTAAGATCGGTGTAACCCAGTGGGCTTTCCTGCAAAAAATGTAGAACGCTCGTGAGAAATGGTTGCAGTGCGTAGTACACTGTACACTTGACGCAATAATTCCTGAACAGAATTCATGACTCGTGTGTGCAGGCAGTGGAGTGACGGTGCGTTATGAGACAGTCAATGAGCGTCCACCGCATGTGTGTGGACTGTCGCCATCCTTAGCTCACCAGGTGTCCGACAGCTTCTACTTTAACTTGTTACCCCTGCGTCGTGTGTACCCCAGGCTTCTGATGAAAGACAGCCCTCAAGGCGAACTGCGGTACTCCGAGGAAGTTGCCAGGGTGAGGCCGCTTTTGTGATGCTAGGCACGCATGCTACATTGCTAGCATTGGCACGCATGCTACATTGCTAGCATTGGCACGCATGTTACATTGCTAGCATTGGCACGCATGCTACATTGCTAGCATTGGCACGCATGCTACATTGCTAGCATTGGCACGCATGCTACATTGCTAGCATTGGCACGCATGCTACATTGCTAGCATTGTCACGCATGCTACATTGCTGAAGCGTGTACCTGTACAGGTGATCGTGATTTTTAGCAAATTTTTTTGGGTGTTCAGCGTTTTAATATGTCAGTCTGTAAGCGCTGAAATGTTTAATTCTGTCGGTGTATCACTGTTCTTTATCAATACCTATGTATGAAAAATTTAAACTGTAGTATTTTTGGATTGTTTTTGTAATTTTCATACCTCCTAGGTGGTCCGCGATGCCGCGGGGGTGGTGTGTGTACTGGACGCCGAGTGCCTCTGCACTGCGACCGCACCGAGCTCCAGCACCATTTCTATTGGTCAGTTCTCTGTACAACTAATACTATACAGTAGCCCCTCAAGTTAAGGGTACATTATTATGGTTCCAAGTTAAAATTTTTAGTTGATATAAGTAGGTTCATGAAGTTTTCCCTGCGTATGAAGTATTATGTAATCAATTCAGTGCTACTATCAGAATTCTGATATCTTGAATACAGAAACATTGGAAGCAAAAAAATGTGCAATGGAAAAGTTTACGATACATTGCTCGTATTTTATAGAATGTCTCGTATTGGCAATAACTGGGTAAAGGCATTTTCTGTAGTCTCTTAGAAATATGCCGTAGGTGCTCGGGCTGATTTTATGCTATTCGTTTTAGCACAATTCCTTCAAGTTGCCCACGTTAGTAGGATTTATTTGAATTAACATTTCTTTTTAATTCTTCCACGAATATTTTGCTAATAGCCTTGGCTCTTGCCTCGATGTTTTTAAAAGGTATTTAATGAATTGCGAATTTGAAGCTTAAAACTGTTTGATCTTATGCTTACACGCTTGTCATTAGTTTTATCAATACAAACTTTGCCGATTTTATGAGAATGAAAATCCACGGAAGTGGTACAGCAAACCTGACTACTGGTACACTTTTTAATTTTAATAAATGCTTGATTAGGAGATGAATATTTATTGATGAACGCCTACAACGCAGCCTAAAGCGGTGAATAAAAAGGTTGGCAAGGAAAGGAACTGCTCACCAAGTACCTCCCGTGAGCAAATATATTCCCGTGATGCTCAAATGATAGAAATTTCTGTTTCTCTTTAAGACCAAAATTCGCGTGAGAGGAATTGAAAATCAATTCTGAGTATGAAGTCTTTGTGAGCAGAAAGCCATCACTTGGAGCTTGTAGCTCTGAAGGCGATGCTGCGCACCTTCCCCACGCAGAAGTGCCCTGTGGTGCTCATCATGATGGTGCGCTTCTGTGCTCCCCAGCAACCTCCAAACCCGCCCTCAGATGGTGCTGCACCTGAGGCTTCTTCATCTGCTGCTACAAGTGCAGCTGGGAATGAAACAGGCAGTGCCAACACAATTTGTCACAAGCCCTACCTTCTCAAGTCGTTCATGGATCCGTGGCACATACCCTGGGCGGTGAGTGTTCAAATAGGCACACATGTACGTCAGTGCTCTCATATTTCTCGGAAACTACAATAACAGAATAGAACTACAATAGAACAGAAAAGTTTGTAGCGTTTGTAGTGAAAGTTTGTAGTGTAGTGACAGAGGTGAATATGAGATTGAAATTAGGTAGAGCCAAATGAGCTGGATACGGACAGAGTTTAATATTAATAAGATTAATAGATCATTAAAATGCCGCCAACTATACGTAGAATTTGATCGTAAGTTCATGTATGATTAGCATGAGTGCTTTTTTTCTAGGAGTAATTTTTAACGTGTTTTATGATGGTTTTAAGTTAATGGGAGACGATGACCGCGTAAAATATGACTTAATTTTTTTTCTAATTGTACCGTGACATAACTAATTCCAAGACGAAATTGTAGGTGAAAAGTAAAGATTAAATAGGAGCGATTGTTAAGTCACGTTAAAATAGATTCGTCTTGAAAATGAATGGAAATGATAGTTCTAGAATTGTTTTAAAATTTTGTATGGTGTAAAAACGTGGTCAGACGTTGAAGAACGAATTGAAGAATATTACAAGTGGTTTGGACATATTTATGAAATACAGGCAAAGCATTTCGTCAAATTTTATGAGGTTGGGAAACCTGAAGTCTCAAATAAGCAATGAAGCAAGAAGAAATAAATATGGAAGTGTATGAGAAAGGCTCTAATATTCACGTTAGGCAGTGTGAAGGAAGATAAGCAAGCGAAAAATAGAGGGGAAATATGTCAGGTTAAGTTTATCGTGAAGCGTAATGTTATCGTACACAAGGACACAATAAAAGGGAAAGTGTGGTCAGAGGTATCGTGAAGTCTGGAGTGAATTAAAAAGCGGGATTTAGAAGGACAAGTGATAAACATAAGCCCTGAGGTACAGAGGCATGTAAATAGCATCAGCAATGATCGCACTTAAAATTGTATTGAGGACGATGTGAACAGTACAGGATGCAGTGTTGTAGATTTAACGAAACAATGTTATGAAAATGTGGGAGTGAATCAGTGGAAGAGTTGGGCTGTGAGTTATGTTTCATAGAGGGGGCTGTGGTGATGGAGAGTGTGCTCGAGAACTTGTCAGAATTACTCATACGGCTTTTTTTTCGAAGGCAATGTGAAGAGAAATTTCTTCATGTGTTATGCGGTCACTCTATAATGTGTTTTCTTATTACAGGGTATACTCGTATAATACGCTTTATATGTGTTATGCATGCGGAAATATTACGTATGAATAGTATAGGTAATTACCTGGGTTTGGATAGTTATTGGCTAGTTTTAAGTGTCGTGCGGACTTACCATGGACTGATATGAATTTTATTTTACAGGCATTCGAAGTGGAATTACCGTCTTTAAATGGCCTGAACCTCGCCCTCAACTGGCTCGTTAAACGCACAAATGTTCATCAAACCTCGTACTCGTGAGGGTTTCTGAACATCAACAGCCAGTCACTGCCTTAACTTATTTAATGGATGCGTCATTCTTCAGCATCTGGATACGCGTTACGATCTCATCAAATTCATTTATTCTCATCCATTCCCTTGTAGAGGAGTTAAGTATAACGTTGCAGATCATCATTGTCTAAATATTTGCTAAGGAACCATTTGGTTTTTAGACTATTTGATATGTACAGCAGACACTGGACCTCAGCATTGCGTTTTTGGATATCAAGATCAAAATCGTGCTTGGACTTGGTGCTGGTGGATATGAATGATGTTGAAAGAATTTCACCGTGTGACCAGGTATGGAATCAGATTGTTAAAATCGTGAACTAAGCTCATTATTAGTTTGTATATTTTGTAGGAAAAGTTACACTCATTGAACAAGAATGGTATTCTTTTTCCAATCATGGGAAATACGAACGTGAATACGTAATGGTGTACCTGTATGGAGTGACAGCCGTATTGTGCAGAGAAAATACCGTGGAGTAAACGTCATGATTATGTTTGCTCAAGCGTCCCACCGGTCTAGTCTTCAATGAGCCTGCCCGTACCTGGTCTTCTGTGCAATATTTTGAAATAGAAATAACTTAAGGAACTTCTACTGCGTAAATTTTTCTACTCTACCCTACTTATCGTCACAAGGAAAGTTAGATTGGCGATGTACATCTTTTATTAAAAGTTAATGGCATTCATCATGAAACTTTTCTGCAGAATTTAGGCTCTCTACAAAGAGTAACATTGGATTCAATCTTCTATGCCTATACTTGCAGGTGAGGCTTGAAGTTGTCAAAGTCAGTGTCTATGGTAGAAAAAGAAATTTACGAGGGACAGACTTACGTTTGTGTTAGCATATACATAGTTGCCTCATGTGTTTTATAGTTGTATTCTTCTGTCTGTTTTTTCTATTACAACGTTCTCGAGCTCGCTTCAATTCTTGGGAGCAGTTGAAACTAGGAAAGAAATACACAAGATACTTTTCATTAATTTGAATACAATATGCGTTTTACCAGACTGAAATCACGATGAAACTTGGCCTAAATTATATTTAGTTTAATACGAATTCGAGTATTTTCTTGATAGTTAAAGAAAGAATTTGAAAAAGTAAACATGAAGATATTGAACTTGCTTTTCGTTAAATTCGAAAGTAAATCTACTTATTAAAATGGGAAACATTAGAATGTACACCCGTATTCTTTGTAGTTGCTGCTCATGGTAGACCACAGAAAGTCAAGGCTAAAACTCACTTGCCACTCCAGTGGGAATTTAGTGTAGTAATAGAGGCATTTGAAGTGTCAAGCGGACGTTCATTACCTTCTAAACTTATTTCCCTCCTGAACGTGAAGTACATTATTGCATCTGGCTTGTATTGCCATGCACGTCAAGCGATCGTTGAAGATCTTTTCCGATTTTTTCGTTCGAATGAAATGTTTAAACTTGCTCTATATCAGATATTTTATTTACATATTTATTTTTCGTGAGAATTTACACTAGAGTGATAGGTATATCTAATAATGTACGAGTATAGCAATAATTATTATTATTCAATGTCACTGTCAAATAAACTTTTACACGATTTTAGAATATTAGGAACATGTTTTATACTTTGATAGACTCCGTATATCCCCTCGTTGTCTTCAGAATGGCTTTGCTTTGATATCAAAGAAGAGGTCTGTTCACAGTAGTTCCATAGTACCTGCTCTAATTCGAAATTCCGTCCATTGTACGCGACGCATGGCTGAGGTGAGGAGTACTGATGAGTTGTGAGTTGCCATTTATTGTTGTTAGAATGTTTTTGTCTAAAAATAGAGACCGAAGACTTAGACCCCCTCTGTTCTGTTTGTTCTGCCGTCGCTGTTAACTATCGCCAAGTAATTTTAGATATTTACTGGAAGTTTTTTGCAAGAAACTACGATTCAAACATCTGGAAACTTGACGCATTGTATGTGTGACTCGCGTTCTGTCCGGGCTTACGATTTGAAGTCTTTAAAAGACTTATAAAGCTCGTCATTAAATTAATAAACAAATGTTCACGGTGGCTGTCCTATAAAGATTACTCGCTGACTGGACTAAAGTCAAGTTGGATCCTCGTTTCGTTTTCAGACATCCTTGAATTTGAATTGTTCAACCCGACCTTTTATTCCTCGTGTAGGAGCAGTAAGCAGGCTTTCACTCTACACGTAATGAACTTAAGTTGGAATCGACATGTGGCAGAATTGACACGAATAATTGTCGTCATGAGTACCTTTTCATCTCTTCCATTTACTGTTGTGTTAATTTTTGGTCGTTGTGTTCTCGGGGTCATGGCCACGATGTTAATGGCAACACGACACTTACGAATAACGCTGGCTCATATTCGTTTGATCGTCAGAATCTAGATCTCGCATCATCCTTTGTTATTGCGATGTAGCTTGCTTCATCAGATGCCCGCTGTCTGTAGAGCCATTACACTTCTTACTGAGAAACGTCGCAACTATTCTCAATGTACACTCAACTGGTTGACTGATCGCACGCAATAAGTGACTGTTTATGTTCAATAGGACCCTGTACACATCACATCAGAGGTACCTCAAAGAAGTGTTTCAGGCCTGCTCCTCTTCATATATGATACATAAACAGCCTTCACCTAGGAATCCTCGGTAAAATTAGCGATTAGGCAGAAGATGGGAAACTAAGCCATCGAGTGTTCACTGAACAAGACAGTTCTCAAGCTGATCTCAACGCACCACTTCAATGGACCTAAACCTGTACATAAACTTCAACATTGACAAATGTTCAGTAACGCTCGTAGGTGCTACTCATCAACATTTCCAATATGTAATGGACACAACTATTGAGGCAGTAAAGGAACAAAGAGATCTTAGTGTCACAATCACCGAAGACCTCAAGAATGACAAGCATAAAACAAGAGCTTCAAAAATACGACCAGAATTCTTTGTTTCACAGGAAGAAAAATTGGCTACAAGTCGAACAAAATTCAAAGCACGAGTCTGATACCACATCTGAAATATGCAGTGAAACTTAAGTCTTCTAAGCTACGACGAGGTGGCATCAACATGGAAAAAATTCAACGAAGACCAACGAAAATAATTAAACTCCATAATATCAGCCATGAACACCGTCTTCAACGTCTGACACTCATCTCCATTGAACAAAGAGACTGCGAGGACAACCAATAGCGAGTCGCAAATATCTTGATGGCTTCTACGGTATTAACTCTGGGTGGCTTTCCTGCTGAAACGAAAATGTACGAACGTCCAGAAATGCATAAATAACGTCCAGAAATAAAATAATGTCCAGAAATAAATAATACTGACCAACTTCTTGGTACTCTGTGCTGTAAATTCCTTTCTGGTGATCATCGTCGGAATGGAGATCCTGCTGCCCGAAAATATCGTCTCTGTTGGCGCCATGGACACATATAAGAATCATCTTGACCAGTTTTTTATAAGGAATACCTTAGTATTCTAAAGAACAACTGATTTGAGGTTTGATCGAAACTTCAAAGAGAAAACAAATATATGTGCTTTATTAACCAAGCTGCATCAAAGCGTGTTTTCATCTACACTTTGACTTTAACACTGGTTGTGCCTCATCCAAAAGCAGCGTCAACTCGGGAGGAAAGAAGAAAAATAACAATTATAATATTACTGATGCGAAAGGTTATCACAGCATAGGGTCTTACACGTTCAAAACGAACACTTACCGCTTAAATACTGGAGCTTGTGTGTGATGATTTACAACTGTGAGTGTGACTTGTACTTTTTTCTTCCGCATTGCTGTTACTCTGGTGCCTGTATGAACTGGCCTCTGACATCATCGGTCTATGGGAACAATTGAAAAATTATCTCTTGGCTCGTTTCTGTTGTTCTATGTTATTATAGTAGAGAGTTTTCCCACCTGATCCATTCATAAAAGTTTCACTCGTTAAATTTATTGAAGTATATTTGAAATCAATGAAATCGTATAACTTTAACTTTAATATTTCTAATGAATTCATTAGTACTACGTATACCGCTTGTCGAGATTTTTTATTGTACGTGTTTTCAGTATTTTTTATTAAACGTTTTATTTTTGTTTGTTGGATACGTGACTGTAGTTAGACACTAGGTAGTTTCATTTTATGTTGAAGTTTTTGGAGTTGAATTTGATTTACTTTTACATTTTTGTATAGATGTTATTGGGTTTCTTCTCTGTTGCTGTATTCTATGAACTAACTTGATTTAATTTCTTTTGGTATGATTAATTGATATGTTCTACTCGTAATTTTAATTGAATAAGAAAGAGGCTATTAGCTAAGTATACGGATGGGCTGCAAGCAATCTGTGCGTTTTTTCTCTAGTACTAATATTCAGCATCAATATTGCTGATAGTTTCAGGATTCCGTTTGGTTTCGGCATACCGTAATTATGGTTGAATAAAAATTGTGTATTTCTCTCGATTCGAAATGATACATCGGTCTCCGCAAGATGTGGTCTTCTTATCTACCTCTAGTGTTTAGATTTATGTGAGATCTCTGTCACAAAGCTGCTGAGACTGCTTTTCCAAATGCACGGTGTATAAAGGAGAGAAATGCGAAGAATGCGCTGCAGGGGATTAAGTTTTCATGTATCTGTAAAATTTAGCGTTTTTTGATTTGCAGAAAATTTCCGTCTTTGTACTTGTAGATGGAGGCGATTACTGTAACGTGATACCACCTGTCCTCGTCAGTATGCTTTGAAGACATGACCTACTAGAAGGTGACTGGCTGATGCCAACATTGCCTAATGAGCAATATTGGTTGTGATAAACATTGGAGAGTTTAGCTCCTTTGATAGGCGGGTATTTTCTTCAGTGGTTCTCTTCCGCAGGATGGACCTGTGTACGATGCAATTGACCGATGTTGAGTGCGAGTCTTCACTTGTATCTGCTGTTGCTGCTGATTATGCGGTTTCGTACATTACTTCATGCATTTTCTAATGTCTCAGATAATGATGAACTTGCTGCTTTCTGGAAAATTTAGCTTTCATTCTCTACGATATTTTTATGCTCATTAGTTAGTTTTTGTTCGCAGTATTCAGCTCAAGTTGCGTTACCTTTCACAGGATTGAGAAGTACGTTCTGACAGAGAGCTTTTATCGTCTTGGATTCTTGTTACTAAAGTAGTTATTATTATATGTAAAGCTAATTTATTAATGATGAAGCGCACGGAGTCGTTTGTCAAGAATATTTGTATTTTGTTTTGTACTTTTGAATAGATTCTGTTGTAAATCGATTTTGGAAATCAACCTGTAGAGAATGTTAAACTTGAAGTAAAGTAGCTATTTATTTAGCAGTATTAGTTTTAATGTTGCAGCGTATATGAAATGTTAATGACATCGTTTTTTCCAACTTTCAAGCTGGACTGTCATTTTGCTTCATCTCTCCGCACATCCGGAAGTTCTATTCTTTCAGCACATGCTCAAGCGGCCCACCAAAATAGTTTTCATTTGAAATCATATTATGACTCACTCTCTAACACCAGTTGAAAATTTCGTGTTAACTCTGTGCGTGAA
>VCRD01000246.1:240462-255052 GCA_006783055.1 Trinorchestia longiramus
CATGTAAAGAATGTTAAACTTGAAGTAAAGTAGCTATTTATTTAGCATTATTAGTTTTAATGTTGCAGCGTATATGAAATGTTAATGACATCGTTTTTTCCAACTTTCAAGCTGGACTGTCGTTTTGCTTTATCTGTCTGCACATCCGGAAATTCTATTCCTTCAATTCGTGCTTAAGCGGCCCACCAAAATAGTTTTCATTTGAAATCATATAATGACTCACTCTCTAACACCAGTTGAAAATCTCGTGTTAACTCTTTGCATGAAATTTAGTTCTTTTCATTTTGTGTAGAATTTTTGACTGTTTAGTCTCTCAGTTTACATCAGTTTCATGAAATTTATGCGTAACTTAGTACTCTCACAAAATAAAGTTTGTTGTAATTAAGGTAATTTTTCTCTCCCGTACTATTCTGCCTAAGAAGGATGGCTGGATAGGATTTTCTCTAAGATTAGTTCAGGAACTAGAATAGAATAGAATGAGGCTATAGGAACGAACCTTCTGGCCCATTCTTGGGTCGGATAATTACTTCGATAATTATTCGGTTGTTTACCCAAGTCCCATGCCGTATTTCTAGCCGCGTCAACCATGTCGGCAGCGGGATTCGAACCCGGGTCTTTCTGCTCGCAAGCAGATTCGCTCACCAGTCGACCAAGCTGGTGGTAAGCTGGTGCGTACTGCGTACTCATCGTTGTGCTCAAGCATAATTCCCGAGCTTTTCTCGATATGGTTAGCTAATTTCGTTTTACTTGTTTAGCGACACAAAGGACTGTTTTTTCTATTAAATCGGAGTCCAGTGCTAAGTGGAAGTAATATTTGTATATTTTGGATGTTCTTGAATTACATGCTTTTGTGATTGTACTATTTTTTTACGAAAATCGTTTTAAATCCGCCAAAAAGTATTTTTTGTGGTCTTCTGAAAAACTTTAATTAAAAAACGATGAATACTTAAAAAAAGAAATTTTATTTTGAATCGAGTACAGATGCATTGGATTTTTAATCCTTAATGTTTACATTATGAGTACTAATAATGCTACAAGTGACAATTCCTGTCCTCTGTACTGCAACTTGCAGTAGAGGCTTGAAGGAGCGTGAAGGCTAGCCTTAATTCACTATGATCAAAATAGTTGAATTATGTACAGGTCAAGAGTCACTAATCCGGCAATCGAGAAGGATCAATCAGTAATCCGGCACTAATTCCGGCTAGCGTAATTTCAAATTTCCAGGGTTAATATTTTCACAGGGTTTCGGCCTTGAAAAACAAACAGTTTATGAATGATTTGCTGTCATTTGCTGATGATCTGACTAATCTTTCTGAGAAATTTTTCGCATTTAAACTGGAAGATATTTAGGAATATATGTATGACTGCTGATGAGGATGAAGAGTTGCTGGTGCTACTACTGACAGCCAAAATTAGCAGGAAAATCGGATTCAGTGTCCTCTTAGAGTCACTGTGAAGAATCTTAAGTTAGCGGAAACTGGAGTTTACAACTGCCAATAATAATTCCCAAAACAGTGGCTTATCCCAGCAGTGCATTTGCACCACCCTCACCCCTTGTAATTAAATGCACTTTGCTACAGTTTTCAGGATAGTTCCTTAGCCCAGTCTCCAAAAGAGGAATTAAATTTTGAATTATAAAGTGCCAATGTCGTTTTATTTAAAGGATACTGCGCTCAACTAGCAATAAGAAGCACAAAAACTGTTGAAAAGGATTTTCTCTTTACTTTTGTACTCTCAAATCAGCCGTTTATTAAGCATTCTCTTGACGCATCCATTTTTACCCCTTTTAGATTTACTTAATCGAAAACACTGGTGTTATGTACATGAAGAATTTCTGGTACAGTGATGTCAAATGCTTATTGTCGTTCCTTCGTTGCTGTTTTCGTTTTTCTGTACTGCGATTTGTCTAGACTTCTATAACATTATTCACTGAGCATCTCATATATTGAGGTTCTTTTGTTGTATAAACGAGAACACAACATAGTTTCTGTGGCCAAGCCTATGATGATATCACGATATGATAGTTGGTATCTACAAGTATTTACAACAAAAAATAGAATCATACTTATAACAACAAGCAGCAAGAATTCTTTTTAGTACATTTAGCCTGTGACAGTAATTCATAAGCGGAATATTCAGTTAAATTCATTACCTTATACTCATAACTACTGTAGAAGATAACATAGCATGAAATTGATTAACTTAGTTAATTGTTGGCTCACCTCAATTACCTGCAGTTACTTGTTCATGCTGCGCGCAAGAATTTCATAGTTTTTATTTAATTATTATAAAAATTGCTACTCTTATGTGACAGGCTTACTTCAATATTTTAGCGCATATCAAGCAAATTAGCTTAACTTATTTATTTACGAAGTCCAGACATCGATGAAATACTGTACAAAACTTTTTAACTTCAGTTAAACTTAAGCAGTCCAGAATGTAGGTATTTCAAAAGAGTTGCCAACGTGACCTGAGGTTTGTCAAAGGAAATTTTGTGATGATTTCTTTTTAAAAATTAAAATTCAAGCTTGTTTTATAGTTTCCTTTAAAACGATAGAATCAATGAACCCTCTACTTTTGCCTCTCTCTCCTACCATTTTGAAAATACTGACTGTGGCACTGGCTGTTGGAGATACAGCAAAGCCTTTACAAGAATATAAAGACATTAGTCCAATTTCACGAACAATACCCATTAATCATTTTCCATTTGTTTTCGATTTTGTGGGCGGAAAAATTAATTGATGCAGGAGAGGTTCTGAGTTTTTGGTTAACCTTCAATTTACTTAAAATTACAACTGGCACGGAATCCGTTAGAGGAAGCCGACTATTGATAAGGCGAAGTGCCAAGTATACTGTGTAATATCGACCCTACACAGCGATAGGCCGCGTTCAGCGATAAGGGTGTAACTCTCTTGTGTGGGATAATGAATCACAATAGAAGGAGGCACAAGTGGGCTGATTTCATCCTAACATGACTCATCGTAGTCTGCTGAATCATTCTAGTGAGTCAATAAATCCAATTTACTTTTCGGTGACTAATGAGTTAGTAATACTAAAATGCTGAAGCACTTCGAATTTGGGCGGAGATCCAGACAATAATTACACTAGCGTCGAAAACCACTATCGTAATAAATTTTGAAAACATTTTCCTGCTAAAATAACTGAAGAATAAGACGTATTGGCTGCTCGTGCTTCATCCCACATGTCGAATTCCCGGTACAACTTCAACTATTCAGCATGCTGCTGAATGTTCTGTCATCTGCCTCGCCACGTACAAAGTGAGGACTGCAAACCTGGGCAAGCAGCTGCACATTTTACAAACTTACACTTTGTGCTTGAGTGAGAGTCTCATAACTTCTATAACGTTGTTGTGCTAAATCCAGTGCAATCAGACTGTTGAGAAATTTGCTGATATTTTCATTGTTTCACGCAATGTTTTCCTAAAGAAGAAGTTCCCATACACTTTAGGATCGTGAGAATTGTTGGAACCGCATCAAAGATTTCAGATATTTGTTTACAATAAAAAATACATCGTTCAAAACACGATAAAAGTTTTTTGTGTTCAGATAAAATAGCCGAAGTGTCGACACAAAGCGCTCGTATCTGTCGTCCAGAGCAGCAGATAGAAGAAGGAAACAGTGAAGCACTAGCCTGGAAATGGTCTTATGACTTTTACTATTTCTAACTCTCAAATAGGGAACTGCACAGACTAAAGAGCTTATTTCTAACAAAAACAAAAAAATATTAACAGTCGAACAATCACATCAATTTTTACCAATAACGTGATCACGTGTAAATCTACAGCAAACGCATTCGTTTATTGTACACAGTGATGATTTGTTTATTCTGATGCCTCATCTGGTAATTATAGTGGTCAGTTTGAGCGTCAATTAGTTGACGAATCTCAGATTGATAATTTTTTAAGTGCGATGCACCATTTAGTACCCATAATTAACGATGCGCGAAGTTGGCGAATAAAAAATTAGTAAAGATGTGACAACTTTAGAATTTTCTGAATTTGAATGTATAATATCACTTCTGCGAGCATCGTGCTAGTTAGTAGTAAGCTATAGATAGTTCTATACCCTTTTACTTTGAACGTAAATTTTATGCCGTTTCTTCTTATGTCAGAGCCACTACAGACTTTGCCCCGTACTGAAAGATTGGATAAATTAATGATACGTAAAGGGTTTTCACGGCTTCTTATGATAGTATTTGTTTAACTTGGTGAATATATTAAGAGCAATACTCAAAAATTTTAAGCGGTCACGTTCTTTGAAATCAGAATGAGTTCACCAGAGAAATCTTTTTGTTATAAGAGAATAATACAGACATATACATGTATATATTTATGTTGTAGTTGGTTTTGATTTTATTTATGCAAATTGATATTGATGTTTGTGTGGGATAAACATTCTGGAACTTTTTGTGGATTTATCTCGCAGCATTTCTTGTACTTCACTTTTTCCAAAATTAATCCGGAGGCGATGCAGTAAACTGTCATACACTCGAATATTTCTAGGTGAGAAGTTGTAAGCTGTCTTTTGATTGAACCCAACAGGAGTGTGAAGTTATTTATGTTCTAATCCATACGTTATTGCTCAGTTAAATGTAAATAAATAATAAAAATAGTAGGTATATGTTGCGTTCGATTTTTCAACTTTCGAAGTCTTAGAAGGATAAAGACGTTTTTATCAGTCTCAAAACAGTACGTTTATTGCTATCGTTAGAATAATTGTCAAATAAGATCCATTATCAAGAAGGTTTCAAATTGCAATAGTTCAAGTCGATTTTTCAGTGATACTTGAATACACGTATTTCATTTATTAATCTCAAATAAAAAATCAATTTAACTCTAAAGGCGACGTAAAAAAATAAGTAATAGTGTACTGAGGCTTAGAAATAGCAGCTATTATATAGCATATGTATTCTGTCAAGCTATATAACAATCCAGTTGATGCGTGACTCAGTTGAACAAACTAAGAATTAGGTTACAACCTTGTGTTGCCAAGAGTATGAGTTTAACAATTACAGCACAATGTAGTGAAGCGCTCAAATGTTTATTGTGGTTCTCTGAGCGTACTGCCGTCCATGGTGTTCTCTACATTTTTTGACAACTTCTGGAACGAGGTGCAGGGACTCGTACCACAAAATTCTCACTTATAAAATAAATAAACTCATTCAATAACTAAATCATTTTGCTGAACTCTGAGCTTTCAAAATTCTGTAATTATAACAGTCAATGAGGAAAATATTTAGTACGTATTTAGGCCTCGATTTCTATAATGTGCGTTGTATATCACATAAAAATCGTAAATTACAACAACCGTAAATGCGTCAGGCGTGTTTTGGGGCAAATGATAACAGCGAAAGAATAAGGTAAAACACCTTCAGCCGAATCAAAAGTTTGATATAATTATTTTACAAAATTATTCAACCACAATGCATCGCACACTATTAGATTTTACTCTTCAAAACAGCTAGTGAATGAGAATAAAAATAATTATTTATATTCAATATCCTATTAAAGTTTTTAACTCCTATGAAAAGTTCACGTCCACCGATTATATACGCCTGTCTACCTCGGTTTCATCGAGTAGAGTATTTTAGGCGAATGTCTGAAATTAAGTCTTTTATCATAATGACTCAACAATCAGTTGTATTGAATACATTAAATGAAGTATTCAATACAAGTAAATAATTATTTCATATTTGATTGTACAATTGACTGATTGTTAAGTTACAAACACATCAAAGATCCTTCCATCATTGGTTGAATTTCAAACACGAATGTGTGTACTGTGCAACTGTGTGTTCTAGAACAAATGACGGCTGCAACATGTGAACAGTTTCATGCAGAACTAAGTGTCACGTGAGTATTGGTAATGTAACACACAAGATGAGTAAAGCTGAATCAAAGCAAAAATGCTTTGATCTGAAATGAACTGCTGCTCTAACTGAACTACTGCCCTAGCCAGATGTGCATAGTTTTTTTAGATAAAATTGCTCTGAGTTTGTACTGTAATAGGTCGTATTGTGTACAGATAATTTACGTGGTATATTGTCAAGAATACGATTGTCAGTATTTAATGAAGAAAAGTCGACGATTAGGCCACGTCGTTGAAAAAAGTCTTAAAAAAGTTTTTCAAAAATACTCAAATTTTGAACACTGTTTACATGTTTCTAAACTGGTAGTCAAGATCGTAGTTTCATTAATTTCCTCGACTGCTACTTCTGTTTCCAGGGTTGATAATTGAGACATTTACATCAGTATCATCAGTTTTCAATTGTTTCTATTTCCATTTCAATTACTTCCTTATAGTAAAGGTTTAAATTCTCGAGAATGACTCTCACATCAATTGACTATACATCTGCATGTGTGGACGAGAAATTGCAATGGTCGACCTATTTAAAAGTATCACGGATATTTGTTCTAAAATTACACCACATCTGATTCAGCCTCATTCACTAGTGACTAGCCAGAGGCCCAGCTCGTTTATCAAAGGCTACTCGTGTGAGTCATCCACCCACCTCCTCGTATGTCGCTGCCTCTTTTCTATGGTGTCCATCGTCAACATACTAAACACACCTAAATGACCTCGTTAGTTAGAGTTCCTTGCCAAATTTAGGGGATTTTTTGGCTAATTTTCTTTAAACTTCATAGTGAGTAAGACGTTGCAGTCATTCATGGGCCTTGTGAGTTTACTACAAGTGGTATATTTAGGCATTGCAGAAGCACTTTGAAGTATTTTTTCGTACGTCATCTATTTCATTATCATTTGAAAAATATGAATGATATCAATAACTAACTTTAATATTTAATTCGGTATGAAGTTGGAACTTATATGAGGAAAAAATCAATGAAATTTTAAGAGTAAGTTTTATAAATGAGGTCTTACGTACTATGTGAATGATTCAGGTAAATAACTTGAGCAAATATAATGCGTGCTCCAGCTGCTATCAAAATTAGTCTTTAAGTTCGACCTCTACTACTATGCATTAAAGTCTTTTTTGAAGTATACGAAAGAATGTTTAAGAACTTGGTTTCCTTTTCAACTGCAGGGTTGGAAATGAAGGCCTCGTCGGTAAACATCGCTTGCTTAACACGTTGAGTGCGATACGACCCGCCGGTGGGTCGCTCAGGTTAGGTTCTATAATTTTTTCAAGGCTTTCTAGTGACTGTGTGTACAAAGTAAAGATTTGCACCGGCTAGGTAATCGCAGGCAACGTGTTAAATGAGAACGAAGCTGAAGTACAATTTACTCGGGCAAACAGGGTTGATAATGAAGAATGCATTGGGGTTTTATTAGATTATGACTGATATTCACGGGAAAAATATGTGCACTATACTAGGGTCGCTCATCACAAGTGTTTTTAAGAATTTCAGCTGTGAAAATTATCAAGTATTTATAAAAGACTATTACCAACTTTAATGTGAAATGATTCATTATTTGCTACAATAATAACTACGAGGAAAAGGTTCTTCATCAAGAAAAGAAAATTAAGCCAAAGTTATAAATTAGCGGAGCACTGGAATGCGCAAAAGAAATGCCAACAAATTCAGAGACTCTGGGATAGAATCTAATTAGAGACACAACACAAAGCGAGGCAGAAAATTGCGCGACGAAAATATGCGTGTCATAAACACAGCTACAAAATGGGATCTTTAATATCTGTTTTAGGTCAAAAATAATATTTAAGGAACTGTGTTATTATTCTTGCAATCAGTGCTGTGTATACTTTTCGTGTTTTGTTGTTCACAGTTGTTGCTGAACCTCACTGGGCGCTGTGGAGTAAATCTGTCTCATGTATCTAAAATAAAACACAAGATCTCGTATTTTTGTTAAATGAAACTGTAACCTAATCTATAAAATCTTTAATTCTTAACATTTGAAAGTGGTCACCCCATGACGTGAAGAACAAACCACAGAATAAACTTTCGAAAAATTATTCTTAAAGTCGATTGAAGGATGCAGTTGGGAAATTATTTCCTAGCAGATTTTTAGTCTAAGGTCTATGGCATGAGGGTATTTTTTGCAACGCCTTATAGTCAAATTATGTTAGATAATTTGAATCCAGTATTAATGTTATATGAGAAAATGTGTTGTAATAGATATTGAGAGTTTGATAACGTGACAAATTTTTATATTTTAAGAACATTTTAATGAACCCCGATTCGTGGCTTAAAAATTAATGAGAACCTTGACCCGGGTTCCTGTCCTACTCTTCCTCTCCATAAATTGCGCGTGTGGTTCGTTCATTCACACTCAGAAGTATCGTCTGACCCTGCCAAGCCCATGGCATGACTGTACTCGAGCGCAGGACCGCCAGGGTAAATACGGACGTAAGAAGTTTGCAGTGTTTGCCAAGTTCAGCTTCTGACAGCACCTCTGTGTGACTCTTGCCTTTATTTACGAGGTGTCATCGTAAGTGCTCACATGCGCTCATTGTTAGAATTTTCATAGTGGCGCAATTAGCAATATAATTAGCAACTCCTTTTCAATGCACCCTTTGCAGGCAAATTTCAACCCTGGTCTAAAGATATTACTATTTGTTTGTATCACTTATATTAGTTTCAAGTAGATCTTCATCGCTTATTGTATACTTATTAAGAAATGGACTGTTTCCCACAGTTGTCCATTTCTTGCGCATTTAAGGCCTGCGAAATTCAAAAAGTCTCAGAAGGCAGAGCATGAACGCGTCTTCTAAACTAGATACTTCCATCGAAATTTCAGTTTTAAAATGATAAAATTAAGGGTTTTTGATCAATAGTTGCGTTATTGGTTTGATTAGATTTTACTAATTTGAAATTATTTTAAAGACGAATGTATTGCAGATTTACGTTGATTTTTTGTGTTTTAAATTATTATTTTTCATGAATATATATACAGAACTTCCATTCTGTATCTTATCTACCGATAACATGACAGTGTCAGAGAAGAATGTTAATTACGGGGAAAATTTGTGTATTTTATCGTAATCCGACGCCTTTGGTATACAAAATATAATGATTATAATACATGCATACTAGTTCTGATTTCAGTTCTATAATATTTCTTCGGTAATAGATTGAAAGATATGGGACGGACACACACAGATAGAGACAAAGAGAGATGGAGAGATATTATACGTATAAGTAGATTCCTAAAATAGTCAATCATTATTTCAACTTTTCTTGATATATCCTACTAGAATATGCCTTTATCTTCACTTGCTTCAGCAGGAAAATAAATGTATTGAGTAAAAAGTTAATATAGAACTTGTTCGTTGATTGGACAATTTTTTGAAGCGGTGAATAAATCTGCATTTGTGGAGCGGGTGCCAGATGCTGCAAAGTAGTGTGAGTGACTCACAGAGGTGAGGCGGCAGCGCAATACTCGAGCTCTCCCTCTTGGCACTTCTTTCTGCCTCTTGCGAGATCATTCGCATTGGCTCCAATTTCTGCATCATGAATAGTTATTTTTGTGCACCAGACTTGTGAATTGCTTTCATATGGAGTTATATTCAAATTCTTTTAGTTTATGTATAATTTGGCACTTTTCGGTGTGATGATAAATAATAAATATTAATGTAAAAAAATTATTCATACAAGGGAAATTCCTTGAATTGATATAGTATTATATGTACGGGTTATATTTATAAAGAACGAAAGGTTTTTCTAACAAAAAGATGTGCTTAGTTTTACCACCCAGTGTTACGAGTATTCGAAACCAATTTTTATTCCTGTCTCAACTGAAATCTATTTTATAATACATGTACACCCGTTCCGATTTCTGTTCAATAATTTTGCTTTACTAATAAATTGGAAGAAATGGGACGGACACACTCAGATAGAGACACAGAGAGATAGAGAGAGACTGAGAGACGGAAATGGAGGTACACCGTATATCATCTAAGTAGATGGTGAAAAAATGAGAATCAGCAATGGGATATATTGAAAAAGTTAAGTGCCTTCCGGTTGTTGATGACAAGTCGTGTTTATTTGTTGGGACACTGAATAGTTTTGTCTTCAGACTTGCAGCAATAATTGCATCGCAACTATGTTTGAGTGTAAGTTTTTTCGTTTACTTTTTACCGATTTTAGATTTTTATCCTGATATGTATTTTACGTAAATGAGAGACTTAAAATCCTTTTCTAAGAAAAAATTATATCTTTTCGACTCTAATTTGTTATAAAATTTGAAAGTTTTCAGTTCATTTCAAATTTATGCTTCCTGAACTTAATTTCACCTAAACTTCGCCTATCCTGTCCTCAATGTTTGATGTTATATACTCAGCCCTATGTTTGATCTTATATACTCAGCCTCTATGTTTGATGAGTATATAACATCAAACACAACTTTACTTATGGATATAGCGCGATTTTGAATTACTTGAATGGTTTCCAGAGATTTCTGCAGCTTGGTTAATCTGAACACCTCACTCGTCATTGGAGTCTTTATCATTGTGGTACTTAGAAATTGCACTTTCAGTAGGAATTAACTTATAGAATTAACTTCAGACTTCCAGATAGGAACGTGAAGTCTTCAAAAGTGGTCCAAAAAAGAATTCGCTACTCATAAATAATGAACATCCATTTGAATTTTAAACGAGTTATATGGATCTTACATTCTGTGATTCGAAATGCATTTTCCAAATTGTGATTTTTACGGACTGGACACCAGCGAGAGCCATAACTATTCTAACTCCGGATGCATAGCCCTGAAAAATTTTCATTATCTGGAAGTACGCCCGTAGAAAATGTTGCGCTTTGTAAACGGTTATTCTTTGTTTAGTCCTTTCTGAAAACATGGTTATTAATTGGAGTGAACTATTTGTATGGTAACAGTAACTGGTTCCAAATGATCTTATATTGATATAGAGCAACAACTTATCATTTTCAGTGAGATATTGTAATGTCTGAGATTTTTTATACCTGTTACATTCATTCTCAGACACGTTCGGACGTCTGACTACAAGTATCTATTTTTGTAATTCTGACATGCATTCATAACAGAATAATTAATAACAATGAAATTAATAATATTGAAAATAAAGTTGTAATTATAACAGAATTTTGAATATTTTTGGAAACAATACTGATGAAAATTCCCTTCACAATGAAAAGTCAGTGTCATGGCAATTGTTATTTTACTGCTTCAGCTGACGTCATTAAATAGATTGAAAAATATCGTTGATGTTTTGATTTCCACTGATATAAATATGCAGGAATCACAATTATAGTAAGAAACAGGCAGTTTATTACTACTGAATCAGGTACTGAGCTTCAGCACGACGTATGAGCGGAGATGACAGAGGCAGGCAAGGGTGGGTCTGAGATCCGTGTTTCGGTGAAAAGCGTCATCACAGAGAAACCTTCCCTGCCGGAGCACGACTGCGTATGGTGAGGGCCTGAGAGTCACCCTTCCTGGGAACGGCGTCAGTCCTCTACGTCCTACGTGGTTGCGTCATTCCTTGAAACTATAGAGCTATTTCCTTGCCTCTGCTATGCCTCCCTCTCAGTCTCTGCTTCCAGCGGTATTATTGCTTTATTCTTCATAATACGAGTAATTTTAAGGATTTGAGAATTATTTTATGCTATTTCACCGTCTACTTTGAAGCATCTGTGAATTGTTTCCTATTTTTGCTGCAACTTGCCCTGTATAAGAAAAAATGGTATTAAATATGCTTAACTCTGCAGGATCCTAGAGGCGCAATTCTGAGTTTTGTGCAATTCTGAGTATTTTCTGGATGTGCAGCCAATGTCTCGCTGCGAAACAGTTTCACAAACTTCATCAGAGTTCAAAAGTACGCATCAATATTAACCTTGAATCCCTCACAGAAAATATGAGACACCACGAAGTCCGAAACCAGAGCAAGGCTCTCGGTGCTCGTCACCGGCGACTGACAGCCAAAATTTTTTTACTAGCTTTCTTATATTCTAGCCATTGAATCATATACTATAATCTTTTAGCTTAGCTGATTTTTAGATGAACTAGAGTGAAATCTTTAAAAATGAAAGTTAGTGATGTAGTTAATTACATTCAGTACATATTACCGGAACAAGTCGTGTATGTAATTAGCCTTCAGAATATTCAATACAACTCTTTTTAAGTCTTCTATGTTACACTTGAAATGAAATTTGGTACTTTTATGAAGGATCTGTGCTTCCAAGATGAAGAATGAGACTAATATGAGTTGTAATAATTTTCTGGTTTCGGAAGTTTTCCAAACTACGAGGCCTTGCTGTGAAAAAGTCAAACACTGTAACAACGATATTGATCAATATGTTTCTAGATATTGATTAATAAGATTAGATTTGTTAACTCTTTTAAAGTGTTCAAGTCCTTAAGTCTTCTCCAAAGTTAAGAAAAATCGTCTTTGCATGGAATCCAAACAAACATTTTTTTTATCGTTGGAACCTTGTCTCTTAATGCAGTTCTGAATAGAAAAGATAGATCATTGCAATCACTTTAGAATTATTTTAGAATTATTGTGCACGCACTGTAGAATCATGACACGAGAAGATGAAGAAGTATATAATAATAGCTTGCACGCTGCATTGTATGGCTTTCATATAAGATATATGTAGATATTAGGACAGAGTCGTTAACAGCACGTGTAGCGAAATAAAAAATCTTGTGTCCACTCTAGTATTCCTATACCTACTCTCAGGGGTGAGACTATATTTTCAAAGAATTACCAATTCCACTAGCTTGTTACGCAATGGAACTTTCAATCTTGTCCTACATGAGTCACTAACGTAATGCCTCAGTGTTCCATGTAACAGAAATAAATTATTTACAAGGAATTATCAGGAAGTGCGTCATTCATTTGAGAAGCAAATCAGGGGTAGATAAAGACCGACTTGTACGTCAAAGCCTTCCTCTGCCAGCGGTGCACGAAGGCGTCGAAAAAACAGTCGTTTTTTGAGAAATGGACATTTAGCAGTCTGCTACCACAACACTTGTGAGCAAATGCCATAAGAAAATACTGAGAAATTCGAAAACTTAATTTCATTGAAATTGTGGAAATGAGAAAAATTTGTTCAGAATGATAGTAGTTTAGAAAATCCACCACAATCATTTTCTCAGTAGTTCGAACTCAGTACTTCCAAAAGGTAGAATTAACTGATACACGTTTTGAAATAGAAATATTTTTCGGAATTGCTTTCAATCACAACAGAATGCAAATAAAATATGAGAAAAGTTGTTAAAATGTTCTGTGAAACAATTAGCGCCGCTTATTTATTCAATGTTTAAGTTAATATGAAGTTGATGGTAAAGTTGTAAATCCTTATTTCCGCGTGACTTAGGATTTGAACTCGAAGTTATTGTATGATAAAATCGACCATCCGAGCAAAACTGCAGTAAAAGGTCAATTTATTGTAGCCTTATATGATAAAATGCTCAGTTTTAAATTAGTGAGTCCACTGACAAAAATGTTTCATATATCTGAATGAATTTTTTTAAGAATTGGCTATCTAAAAGACACAAACTATGACAACTAAAGCGAGGCAACTACAAGTAAATTTAACACAGTTGTGGTAGAGTGCATCTAATTTCAACCTCAGTATTTTTCATTATAATTTACTGATGTCATAATGACTTCTTTAAAAACAATATTTCTGATGTGTCTTTTTTAATTTCACCTCAATGTCTCACAGAACGCAGATGAGTTTCTATTAATTTTTTATACCTAAAGCACAGACGAATTGAAGCGTTTTTAATTGTACATCCTCAAACTGTGTATTACCTTTGAGAATCATATGCCTTTTCTATTGAAGCATATCGTACAGTGTCGTTTTAATTAATATAAATTTTAAGAAAGTACGCTGAGCCTGTCAAACTGGTATAAACTCGACCATTGCGTTGCGTCAACGACTCTGACAGAGTGTCAACAACCTCTAGAAGCAGACTCACATTTCCATAAAATGTCTACACCCTGAAGAGAGATATTGATGTAGTCTTTTTAACGACACCCGGACAACACTAGAACATCATGTGGTACGGTCATTTTCATGGGCAGTGACTAAGTGTAGTCGGCGGTTGCCTACTCAGCATACAATGAAACACTGCACAGCATAAGCGACAATGGCCCTATGCAGCTTCCTGCCATGAACCTCCCACCACTATTAGTCATCCACGTCCGGAACAGAACCCGCACCTCATGAGCTTTTCTAACACGAGTCTGTAGTTCTCCATTCCTTCCCATCAGACTACGATGGCATGGGTAAAATAATATTACGTTTTCGAACATTTTTTTTCGTTCTGTGAACCTCTCTCCAGGTGCGTGGACCACATTCAAGAGAACTCTGACCAAAATGACAGTTAGTATTCTATTTTTATTCCTTTAAACCTTCTCGTCATATTAAACACGATGCTTACAGATAACTGTAATAATGATTAAATTAAATCAATCATCAGCAAGCCATACTATACGGTCAACCAGTAATTAGAAATTACAATTTCAATTTAATAACAATCACAACTTTATGTTTTAAGTTTTCGTTCTCATAATTTTCCTTTTTCGGTCTTTCTCGGATGTTAAACATCCAATTCAGTTGAATGTAATGATGTCAAATCTAATCTGTACCTAAAGAAAGTATTTC
>VCRD01000246.1:257610-327129 GCA_006783055.1 Trinorchestia longiramus
AATATTTTCAAAGCACTATAAATGAGAATATTCTTGTATGAGATATTTAAATGGAAGTCTTAATTTTCAACATGGCAGTGGCAGGTACTTTGTTATTTAAATACAACTGTAACGTGGTTGAATTATTTATAGAATTGGATTATGAAAAATGGCACGAATCTTTGCATAGAGGTTTTTGTTGAACCGGTTTACGTGCAGTAGATACTTTTTTCTGTTATGACAGAGATAAAGATTGTGGAAATTTTACTCGGGCGGTTGCACAGGAAAGCTAAGATTAAAACAAACTTTGTAAGCAGTAACTTATAGAAGTTAAGGTGGCTCTCGGCAGAAATTGTTATTACACAAGTTTACTAGAAGTTTCATCTAGTTATTCATTAGAATATTAGAGATAAAAGATAATTACTAAAATGGTTATCTTGACTGCAAATTTGCAAGGAATATTGCCTCTAAACTGTTCTAACCGTAACGGTGTTGTAGATAAACTAATACTAGTAAGCAGAATAGCTGTTTAATTTACTGGAAAGTTACTATGATCTGTGCTGACAGTTTCATGATAACTAGTTTTCTGTGCTGTATTACTGCCAGCAATATTCATTCTACTAGCTCAAGTTTTTCAACACAGTAACTCATAGAGGAGCTACCAAGTCAATAAAGTGAAAACGACGACTACATCACGTTTGATTATTTCGCGCGTTTCTATACAGAGTTGCAGGCGATGTTTTGCTACAGTGAGCGCTCACTTATACATGCGTCTGGCCACCCAGCTGCGGCCTTTGATCTCCGCGCAGTACGCCTATGTTGAACTTCACTGGGTCCAAGCAGAAATTTCTGGTAAAAGACAAAATTATATTATTTCACTAACGAGTATGTAAATACTTAGGTAATAACAAGAATATGCATATTGTGCAGTACACCCATGAAGGCCAGACAGTAATTTTTTAAATGTATGTACCAGAGGTCTGATTTTTGGACTACGATATTAAGTGTTATACCAGTATGTTTGCATACCTGAACGCAGAAAAAACGATCGAACTCTCAATCTCCCAACCAATCGTGAAAATCGCATCTCAGATCGCTTTGTCCGGATGAGTATCAGAGGGCAAAATAACCCTCTGAGCGGCTGCGTTCTAGTGTAGCAGATAGTAGCCTGACGAGCACTAGCGTTTTTCTTCTCTTCAATCTCGAGGGTGTGGGACTCATCTCCTCCGAGTGAGAGCGAAGTATAAGAGCCAAGAAGAGTATGCAGTGTTTGGGAGTCACTGTGCACTAGAACCTTTATTAACAGAAGTATTTCAATGTAGAATTAGTGTTGCACCACATCTGTGAAATCACCACCTCATCGAAATACCTGTTGGACTAGCAACGCATGTTCTTCAGCTGCTAAGATCTTATTGCTAGTGGAGATCTGAAAAATACGGCTCAAAAAGGGCAGCCTGCAGTAATATTCAGAAAACCTTGATTTTAGGAACAAATCTTTCTTGTACTATAAACGACAAGAATATTTGGTTACTAAAATACACAAAGAAACTGCAGTTCTATTAATATCTTATTTTTGTTTGTCTGTTAATAAAGGTAGCAAAAGCCTACTTTAAGATGAGTTATTCTTCCCTTAACGAGCGTTCTGTTATCTTCCTTGTATAATAAAGCGATAAATTGCTCACTGTGAACCGTTCGTATTTACCAGCCATTCCCGGAGACAAGCACCGTCAAACAAAACGTAACGGAGGGATTTTTAATTCGTCAATGCAAAGCCCAAAGATGTTTCATTTACAATGCACTCTTTCAAGACAACTCACCTGCTCACAGGCGCAGCGACGTGCAGAAGTTCGCCAATTGCTGCACTTGAGGGAGAGCCAGTCCTGCCAAGATATGGATGACGCACGGCGTGACAGGCCGGGTTTTCCACCGCGGCTCGACAACTGCCTTTGCAATTACGCTCTCAAGCTCGCATGACGACTCACATTATTATTGTCCTCGTAAACCGCGTAAACTTGAACTGTTTTGTAGAATTGTCGTATAATCTCTTTCGAGGATCATTATAATGCCTGACTTGTGAGATAGAGTATGAATCGAAATGTTACATGAAGGTTGCACAATGTGCAAAAATCAGGTACGTATGAAACAGAGTAAATTTTACGAACAACGAAATTCAGTGTTTACACTTGTTTCTATCAACTGTAGAAGAAATGGCGCATTCATCAATATTCTGAATCTTCCTGCATACACCAAAAATTTTCGTTCACAAATTTAATTAAAATCAGTCACTTCCGACTGCTCTTTTACTATTCGAGGAAAACGCTGTATCCTTGCCAAATCGGTGTCAGCTCAAAACATAGTTCATCTACGAAAAAAATATAGTTTATTAGTGCATCATTCATAAATTTAGTTACAGCACAATAAAGTAATACGATAAATAGCCCATTTCTCGACAATTCTGAGAACACTTAGAATTGATAAACAGCCAAAGTTAGCTAATGCAGAGAGGATTTTCACCTGCAGCTGACAGCGCTAGGCAGCTGCGCAACAGCTGGGCATCCTACCTGCCGTTACTGCCACTTTCATCTGTCACGTGACCAACTCATGCCAAGCTGCAGTTTTACATCAAGTTCTCTGCTGTTTTTGTTTATATCTAATCAATCAATGTTTGTCCTAAGTACACCGTGTAAACACACGTGACTTTATTCAGATAGGTGGATGTTTTAGACCTCAGGAGTCTTCCCGAGTACACCTCGTCGTCATGCATGAGTAACACTGAACTTTCAGGCTAGTAGCAATAGTAATAAATTACTAGGTATAGAACCTAATGAAGCTTTTGCTTCCGACTTAATGCAACTTACCTGTAATGCAACTCTCAAATGGCGATGAGGCATCAATATAACATGCCCAAAAAGATGAAATTCTCTTTTGCATGACTGAACAAAATCAAAAGCAAAAAAGGACATTTTTTCACAGGATGCTGTCACTGGTCATTATTAACACTTCTAAAACCATCGTATCATCAAACTCGCTGAAAAAATTCAAAAGTGAAGAATGTTTGTGAATTCTTTGATTATTTCATAAATTCAGTCTTATTAGTATATGTGCTTAATACCGTATGACGCAATAAAGTGAACTGGGTTCATGTCTTTGCTTAGCTGTTACTGAAGTTTTTCTACGTTAAAATGTTACGGTTTGATACATCGGAGCTGCAATCCCAGTGATCTTATTAAAAGATAATGGTAGGAAATAATTTCTGCCGCTCTGACACAATCAGGTCACGAACATCGTACCCAAACTAGTTAGTTCATTTTTTTAAGCTTGAAATGTCGCAACTTCAGTCCATGTCGAACGCATGGCGTGATCGTTGACAACCGCGTGGCACAAATAACTCGCTACCTGGGCTCATTGAAGTGAGATCATTCTGTCTATTCTCTACACCTACTTACATGTAAGAACACACACAGTAAACAAAAGATCATTCAGAAGTTGACCTGTATATTTTATTGCATGGCTCTACCTCGAAATAACTATGGGCGTATTTTTCAAACGACCCTAAAACCCAAAAAGATCGAACATAAGTCTAGCACTTATCTATGGGAAAATTCTACATTTCATGCATAATACTTGCCTTCGTAGCTTGCATTGAGAAACGACTAATGGAAAAAGAAAGGATTTCGTCTAAAAATGCAGATCATGAAACAAGGTTTTTTATTTTGTCTCTGAACGAAGTAGTACTAAAAATGGATATTTAGATAAACAAAAACTTTTTCTTGTTGAAAAAATATTAATGAAATTTATTCACAATGTAAATCAGTGTAGCTACTACCAAATGGCATTTATGATATAAAGTGTGTAATCAATATCTGCGTACTACAATAAGATAGAACGTGCATGTTATGAATACATATAGGCTGTAAACTGAAGCACATCGTCTGCAGTAGAACATATTTCCAAAGTGATAACAAGGCGTAAAACCATCCATAGTTAGATACCTCGGTTATCAAAGCAACTAATCGTTCTGAAGTAATTGGATTAATCAGTTCTCAGTTTACAGACAGCGCTTGATCTTGACCCGGCTGAAGTATACGTTTTCAAGTCAAGAATTTCTTTCTTCATTCCCAGCTCGACGTCGACTGAGGAATGTCGCAATGTAGCGCGTAGTTGTGAAGTGAGTCACGGACTCGAGAATGTTGATGAAAAACGTCTACGACTAAAGAACGACTTTTAAAGAGGATGCACGTGTTCGCCTTGGCTCTTTATAATTGTAGGGAAAACGAGTAGGCTGGAGCGTACTCAAACCATATTTGGTAATTGTATGAAGGACCAGTTAGGAAATTTGTGTTTGAGATTAGGAAGTTCTCGAGTGAAACACCAGTTATTATTAATAGGATACTGGGCAATAAAAAAATAATTCCTATTTCGTAAAGTCTGATCTTTTCAGTCACTTGAAGAAATATGTACATATTCAAAACAGTCAAGCTATTGAATACCCTGACAATGTAACAACTAAGCGAATTTATTTTCTAAAATGTGCCCGATAAAGCAGTCCACTCGAACATGCTGTTGTACGTAGATACTTCGTTTCAATGAAAACAGAACAAATGTTAAAAAGTTTTTACGTTTTGAAAACGAAACTTCTTTATCAAGCAGCTTGTGACTAGCCATGAGTAACGCAATATATGCGTCTCCATTGATCCCTGGAGTCAACAAACTCTCAATAGTTTACTACTATCGCGATACCGCTCCTATCTTCATCTCTGCACATATTCTGAAGATAAACAGCGACTCACACGACTAACGTCTGACTCATTTACGAGCAAGGACTGTAGTCCATTATGACAAGTCATGTATAGCTTCAAATGAAATGCATCTTAAGCTCACCCTGTTTTTATTTTATCAAGGTCGGCGAGTTTCTTTTACGGGAAAAATTGTACATGTTTTTCGATAAGAACTAATGAATCATGAGTCTACCTGTGTGTATTCTTTACAATGGTAATAACTTGGCATATTTATTCAGTTCACGTATCAAGCGGGAACTTAATAAGCCCTTCTATTACTAAGCAAATTTTCAATATTTTCTTAATTTTTTCAACTATGATGTTTCATCATGAAGTATGTTAAAGGTTAAAAATTTGAAACAAAAATGGATCAAGAGATTGCTAATTCAGGATGCATAAGAATTTATTATAATGATGATTTAGTATTATGAATAATGTTATATAAGTACATAAAAATTTATATGTATGTCAATTCTGACAATTTTTGGTTTCAAATTTAGAATAAAAAATTACATGCGCTGTAACTTGTCAAGTTTCAAAAGTACTAAATAATTTTGTTCCTAAATATTTTCTAAGACAGTAATTGGCCGGTGTCACCTCGTATAATATTTAATGAAAAACTAAAAGGCATGATAAAACAGTTATTCATAATTATGGATGCAATAAAGATTTAGTTTTATCTAATTTATGCACTCGCTTGAGCTGGTTTGTAGTTTGGTTATTGTTAAACACAAACTCGAGTTGATGCGTTTCTCTTTGTACCAATAGAATATAGTAATGAGCTAGCGATAACGAAAGGAGTAGTGGCGGTTTACCTGTGTTGAGGTATGTAGTGACGGCATAATTGAAGTAATAATTGCAACAAGGGATCTATAAAAAATATGAACCATAAAAAATATCTAATCACGAGAGTGTAAGCAGTTGTACGTAACACGGTGGTGAATACCTAAAATTTCTTGATTTCCAACGTTTTCCAGTTGATGCACAAGAAATTTTCTTTTCCTTCCACGCACAGGATACTTGAAGCGATGCAGCTTCCAAGCAGAAGCCTGACAGGGGCAAAAGGATGTTAGCGAAGATTCAGCGAGCCGTCTACCAAGTCTTCATATAGTCTGACGAGAAGATGTTCATTCTGGAAGTAGTTACCAACACACGGAATGAAAGACTGTACGCACGTAATGCAATGGATTTGGCTAAATGCAGTCTTTCCCATTTCCATCATGTGAAATCAGCTGGAGTGATTGTGTTGCTTGTAGTCCCATCTGAATTTAATTCAATCTCAGGTTAAGTGACATCTGAGAAATAGATTTCTTGAATTTTAAATCTTTAGCTTTAGAAACCTTGAACTATATTGTTTTCTAGGTATATTTTTTTCAACTTGTGAACATTTGTAATGGTCTTAAAGTTTATTCATTAAACAGAAATTTGGTATTAGAGTCGAGTTCTCTATGGTATGTATTAGAATAAATTAGCAATAATTTGTTTGTTATTGAATGAATATTATGTCTACATTTTCACTTGAAAAACGTCTCTGCTGATGCTTTTAGCTTGAAAAAATTCTACTAACGATTGTAATCATTCTTCTCGTATACGAGTACGTACCTGTCTTTTCAGTTTAAACTACGGTGACTATTTCAGCTGTAGCTGCAAGAAGCATTATTGCACTAGTAGCCTCTTCATCATATTCCACAACTATTTTCACTAAGCCTGACTACGCAGAGAAATAGGAGAGGCAGTTATTTTGCGTTTGGGTATTTGCTTTGAAGATAAAATAATAATTTTGAGCGCTTTGAAAATCGGAAAGCTTTTCAAGCATATTTTGATGAATTCTACGTACAAATAAACATCATATGTCATTGAAAAGAATTCATGCAAGGGGAATTTTGTATTATGTATGAGGATCAGTCGAGGAGAAATATCAGTTTAACACACGAGAGGGCAAGCTGTGTAGCACTTCCAACATACAATACGATGTTCTCCAGCCGTACGGTAGAGCATATCGTACAGCTTACACCTCACAGGGCAAATGTACTCGTGGAAGTGGTGCAGAAGAATGAAATTAACAGTTTTTATTGAATAAATGAAATGCAAGGGATTTACAGAAGTTTAAAATGGTTATGGCGACAGCTTCTACTTTAAATGATACCTAACAGAACTTTATTCATGGTTTATTGCAGTAATAGATTTCTTAACGAATCAAATGTTTTTATTTGCTGAGTTTGTATAAAAAATTAAAACTACCGTGTAAAGTATAGTTTAAGTTCAATGAGTCTTTATTCCATGAGTCATCAGAGTAAATACTTTTGTTTTACAGTTTTTGTGCATTTAAATCGACTTAAGTCTCCCACAGTGTAAACGAAGTTCCAGTATTCAGGAGACGATTTGGGCACTTGCTAAAGCGTCAACAATTCTTGAAGATGATCCTGAGTTCGAGTGTATGTATACTGACTAGGACTTGCCCTGTTAGCTTATTTCTGCCTGTTGGATGCTCGGGCACCCGAGATGCAGAGTTTAAGCCATCAATAATTATTTTTGGAGCGAACTTTGTTTGAGATTAAGGGTAAATATTGTCAAAGGTAGGATTAAAATTAAAATGAAAGACGTATTTCCCAATTTTAGATGTATTTGTGTTAGCAAGTGCAGAAAGGAAAGAGAAGTGGCTGCCAAGATTTCTGAGAGGGTACGTTAAACATCTGCGCAGGGCACTTGTCAGACGCCCGTCATCAGCTTGTGAGGTTGACTGTAAACTGCAGTAAATGACATGGTAAGACGGTCGAGACTGTCCAGTGTGCTTGACCTTTCAAAAGCTTGAATTTGCTCAACATTCGTATAGTGGTAGTGGAAATTAAATGAATTTTATGGTTTTTATTCCGATGTAAAATCGGAGAACATTACTGCAATAATGTATATTTCGTTCTTCTACATAATCATACAATAAAATTAGCTGTTGAAAGGCACAAACAGCAATTACTAGAATAGTTGCGATGAGCAGTGGAAACGTTCATCTATCTACCATGGACAAAAAATTATATGTACATTCGCTTGGTAGTAGAGCAGTTATGGGACAGATATTAGCGCTCCTTATTTGCTAGGTTTGTGTTAATAGTTATCAGTGCAGAAAGTAGAAAATATAAACTGCAGTAACGAATGAAAAACAGAGTTCTATTGACATCACTTTTTTTCTGGAAAACGAAGTGATTACGTTAGTCACTACTCGTACATAACAAAACGGGTTGCATTGACCGAAGTCTAATTTAGGTGACTCATATTAACAAGTAGTTTTTCTCAATGTGCATAATGCATTTGAGCGTATCAGACGAATGATGACACCACCACCTCGTCGATGCGTAACGGTGTCGACTCATCGTCACGAGTTGAACCAGATTGGGGTGAGTCACTTACTCAGTCACACGGAATGGCATGAGTAACGAGCATCCCTGACACTGGAGGTACCGCATAGGGCTACGAAAGAATTTTCTTTTGGTGGAATGCAAGCACAGTAACACCCAGAAGTCTAACTAGAGATTTGACGCAAGGGTTTCTAATTCCGGCGAGTTCAAGAGGAGCCTTCGCGGTGAAAATAGGGGACTGGAGAATCTTTTGTTCATAGTTTGGGATTGAAATTTGGTGGACGTAAGAAATAGCGTGCTAATATATCTAAGTACTGGTTGAATATCTTATAATACCTGCAGCCATCCTCTTGCCTATCCTCGCCGTCTGCGTGGACTAGTCAATGACGTTGCGTTGCTATCGCCACCTCTTGAAAAATGGTTTTTAATCATTTAGGTAAGTTTGGCTAATCTTAATGGATAACGTAGGAAGTTATTAATGGTATAAGTATCGAATCGACAATTTTACGGGCCCTCGGTTGAAAAAAGTTGCCTTAGAATACCAGCATGACACGATTATGTAAAGTTAGTACACTTTCATGAAGGCTGCTGTAGCGGCTCATTAACCACCTTTGTTTTTCTCCAATCACAATAGCAGAGCCACACAATATAAAAACTCAAGAACTTGTAGTTTTCTATCATTCCTGTTTTCAGTGTCTTTCGGTAATATTGAGTTCGTTTAAACTAAGTGCGTTCTATGAACAGCATTCATGAGATCTTGGTGACTAACTGCAAAGTGCAGTATTGTAGATGTAGATATTACAAATATGGTCGTAGTAAACATTATAGATTTATTATTTCCTAACTCACATGAAGTAAAAAGTAGTCATAATTCTTCTTAAATTTTTAATGAGTCGTCTTGTTTGAAGGTTATTAAAACACATATTGATATACAGGGTGGCCACAAAATTTTTTTCGGCTTTTGAATGGCTATAACTCCCTAACTATTGTAAGTAGAAGAATGAAACAAAACTATCTCAAAGAGAAAATTCTGAAGTTTTATGGAAAGATCCAACATACGTAGCATATCTTTTTACGTTTCGTTCCCTTTTGATAATTTATTGGTCAGGAACCCTTGGTCATGGGCCAGCTATAATTCAGCTATAATTCAGCGTTTATTAATTGTGGAAGGAATGATAAAATATGGATCGGTTATCACCGTGAAACGAGCCACTCAAAATTTTCATAGACTGACTGTTAGTGAGGTAACAATCCAGAAAACTTTTCATACATGGAAATAATATGGATCCGTCCACAACATGAATAAAGGTCATTCCGGTCACAGAAAAAGTGCAAGAATTGTTCAAAACATTAATCTTCTGCGAAAGAATTGATAAAAAATGATGCCAAAAACGGGATAAGAAATATGACTGCAACGACAAATTTAAAAAGAGAACCAGTGAAATTCATTCATGGATTACCTGAAGAGATTTCAAAGGACACGGCTTAAGCTTAAGGGATCCTTGCTTTGACAAAGTGAATACTGTAGTGAACTCCTGGTCACAGGCGATGACGGGAGGAAAGCCGTCCGTGTCGCAGCAAGATTCTGATTCAAGCCACACATGAACTGAAGGGTGGAAAGCACTAGTGGACTACTTGCATTTTTTCCCATGGTAAATATAATATATTTTCCACGGAAAAAAATGCAAGTAGTCCACTCCCGTGCTGTCGCTAACACAGCGCTGACAGAGGCGATTACGATCCAGTAGTTTACTATATGAAGGGTGGACAGCACTAGTGGACAACTTGCATTTTCTCCTATGGGAAAAAATGCAAGTAGTCCACTAGTGCTTTCCACCCTTCAACTATAAGCTTGAAGTGACTTGGAAAACGAGTGCAACTTCATCTGCCCCATCATCTGGTTTCCTAACTCCCCTATACAATGCAATGGATTGTTGTGTGCGGGAGAGTGCTCGAGAAAAACTAACAGTACCTCATGCAACACACGTCCAGCTATTGGATCGCATGGCGGTGTGCAGGCGTCGTCTGAAGAGAGATGAATACGGACTGCAGCAGGTTAAGGAAGCACGTGAAGGCCGTGATCGAGACTGAGCAAGGCCACGACGAGTCTGCCGCTGTTTTGCACGAATTACCAGCGCACTTTTTATCTTTGGAACACATCCACATGTGGACAATGTGAGTCTTTTTTGATGATAACTTTTTTATGTTGGCTTAGACGATGGCTGTTCTGAGGGGAGCAACTGTTCTCTGCAGTGCGAACTTTTATTCACCTCATTTTTCTTGTTTGTTTCAGTGATTTAGCCTTGCGAACCGATTGGACTCTTATATTTAAGCATTCAATTGTCATTGCGTTCAGTCATTTTAACTTAAATAATATATTTCATTATTTACGGTTGCAGTAGTAAACATTAGCTAACATTTTGGAAGTTCAGGTATGGAGAGACTTCAAGAATTATGTTAGAGGAATATGTACATAAAAAACTTTTTGAGCTAGATTTTACTTCTGGCTCAACTCGAGTTCTTTGAATATATAAGAGTGACTCGTATCAACTGATTCTGAATTAAGTAACTGAATATCCAATTAACAACTTTCGATAAAGTGCATCAAAGTGTCATGTTAATCGCAGCCTAAAACAGCAGTTTCCAATTCTGCTTTATAATTCTTCTCCCTACTCTTTACTCACAATCACAATGAACACCTTGACAATCTGTGTATAAGATATTTTTAACACTCAATTGATATCGTACCGAACTAGTATGCTGACCGTGATAAATAAAAAGCATTTTTTCCCGTTCATCATACAACTAACTAATAAATATGTTTCAAAGATGGTGGAAGAAAGTTTACATAATTTTTCACGCGGTTCGGATTTTGCTGTGTGTGAGGGGTTCAATTATCTAGAGTCGGGAATACGAATTGAACTGGAGGTTTCCAACACTCGATTCTTCCGAATATCATGTGATCACTCATAAGATTTTAAGGGAAAACAGGAATTTCACAGCGTTGTTCAAGTCAACCATGTTGCGATCGAATACATTTCGAAGTGAGGAGGCATAGCAACAAAGATACGAGGCTAAACATCAGTAATCAAAACTTGCACGGGCAGCTTCATGCAGGGCCTCGCAACAAGCTTCCTACCTTCCCTGCCATGAGTCATGTTCTCATCTCAGGTAACCTACTTGGGCTCTAAATCAAAAGCCGTAGAGGTGACAATTAACGTTTACCTTGGTATATTTTCGGCGTTCATGATTGTATACAAGTGTCATTGGATTGAGAAGTTTGTTATTCGCCTTTTTTTAATCATTGATGTAGTCCTACTCAGTGACGTTGTGAATCATGATGCTAGTCCACGAGAAAGATGTTTAATTATACGGGAAATTTATACAAAAAACAGTTTTAGAAAATATTTTTAAAATCTACTAGCTATAGTAGTCTTCATAATTATTTATTCGTCGGAAATGTGATTCTAAGTATCATATAATTTTTAACGAAGTAAGGTTTCAATTCTCTTTATATGATTTGTTCGTAGAATTCTCGTTTAACATATAATTTTTTGTTTTTGTGTGGGCCTTCATATTTTCGAATTGAATGGCGATGCATGTGACCCAAATCAATCATTATTTTATAATTACTGAATTTGAGGGATTGTTAGATGTAGTAAAGAGATCAATGCTTCTAATTGAAGGTAAATTTCTGAATGCATTCATTGAGGCTATCAGACTTTTAGAATAGGGAATATTGATGAAGCTAAAATGCAATTCAATGTAGAGATAGTGGACTATGAGGAGGTTTTGATTACTCATGGATGCGTATTGTGGTTGAATAAAGGCTTAAGAATGATGTGGGCTCTAGAGTCGGATAAGGTAACAGGCACAGGAAGCTTTAAAATATGTACTGAAAAGCAGTTGATTGTTTGAATGAAAAAATGAGCTAACAGGAAAGTTTCATTGATCCAACCGTTGTGTACGGCGCAAAAATGTTAAGATTGCAGTAGCAGTGCTATACAATAATTATGTACTATACTAGGTGGGTTGGTTGTTAAGTTATAATTTAATAGACATAACCCTCTGCATTTGTTTGATCGAGGTAGAAATGAGGCTTGCAGAACAGCGACAAGAGAGAGCGCTATTAGATGCAAAAGAATGATGAGTACTGAAGGGACCTGGACACGCGAGGAGACTGAATGAGTAGCGTTCTGTTTAAAAAATGGAGTCAGAAGTGACAAAAAGATTAATTGAATAGGCTAATTGGTCGATTCATAGTAAATCTCATGTGTAAATAAAAAAACAATTATAAATGGGAATACTTTTAATAGTAAACGTTTAGGAACACAAAGATTTCATACTCAATGGTGGAGTAAGAGAAATTAAAAATCAAAATATGCTAAAAATAAAAAAAAGAAATACATATTTGACTTCATAACCTAAAATTTCTGTTCCCACATTCAAGAACACATTCTAATGTGAATCCCACTCACACTCACGTACGCATTCATAAAAGTATGTTAGTAGGTTAAAGTAATGCATACTTTGGTGGCACTATGATCTTTTTTTTAAGTATATCATGAGTTAATATGAAAAGAAACTCTAAAATCCGGAAGTCATGCTCATTATTTGCTTTACAGGGGGCGGGAAATTAGCAGTTTTAAATGAATGGACATAATGTCACAATGACCCTGATTGCTGACTGAAATAGAGAGGTAGGAGAGCGGTCTAGCTTATAGAAAATACCAGGATGTTGGTTGTGTCTGTTGAACTCTTGGAATTTAGTATTATCAATATAAAACTGTATGCAGCTATTACGCTTAAAAATGGACGCATTCGATCGATAGACCTTCCTTTAATCGTTCCTTTTATGTTAAAAGAAGATGAAGTCAGGATATTTCAGAGAAATATTTTGATGTCGACTAAAAAAACCCGTTTTATGAGTACATCAAGTCAAGGATGGATGAGTTAATGATGAAAATATGTTGTTAAATGTTCCATTGAACGGTTGAATGGAGAATTCATGTGGGCTGTTAAACCTCTGACAGAACTTGAACTGGATCTGACCTCTTTTCTTGTAAAATCAGGGTGGTTGAGAGAGCTGCATCCTTGCACAAGATGTGACATGAGTGAAGCTGACGACCGGCTTAGATCTAGAGCCACTGTCATATAGCTAAGCTCTCACTCAATTGAGCGTTCGAAACAGAATTATTAGTGAGTCAGACGGCTGATATGATGTGCTTCTCTCAATGTGTTGCTTTGTATTATTATTTATCAATTGATCAAAATATCGTATGGGTTTTAACTAGAGCTGATGAGGGTCGTTACTACCTACAGTACTTCAGGCGATGGTCCTGCTCTGCTTGAGTGTCGTACGGCAATAACGACTAGGCACCACGCACGCTCTCAATACAGGGACATTTTTGTGACGAGTACAAACAGTTGAATCCTATTAGGTCACGATTATAGCAAGATGTTTTATAAACTCATTGTTTAATTCCATAGACATTGTTATTAATGGGTGTTGTAGTTACTGACTGTTAGACAGTAATGATGAATATCATAAGTACGTATTAAGGTGTTCCTTCTTCTAACAATTACTCTTTCATGAGACTCAAATGATGGCTTTAAAACATTGCTTGTTGCTGCACAGCAGTTCTTTCTTAACAGGTATGTGTTGTTCTAATAATACGTTTAATTAAATCACTAAAAATTTAGCATTTTCTAAACTCAAAGTTTTTGAGAAACATTGACAGTAACTAAAAATGCAACGCATTTGTAAACATACAGAGTAAAGAGAAAATTCACCAAAATCTAATCCAAGCATTTAATTCTCGTATGTTCTTTAATGGATTATCCTACCTTGATCAGATTGTTGAATTTTGAGCTTTCATTTTTCTATGTTTATTTTGACCATGTTGGTACATTCAATTCAATGCGGAAGCATAATAGTTATATACATTTAAATTAGTTTATGCATAACTATTCATCTTCTGTTATGTCTCCGAAGGTAACAAGAATGTAGCGAAACGTATTTCATGATATTTTGAGACTGTTCTCTTATATTTATTTAACTCCACCGAGCAAGAAAACAATAGTAGAGAAGACCACAACTACTGATTAACTCCCTACGTGTCTATACATCCTCAGTAAACCTTCATAGTCCTCGCCAGTGTAATTCATTTGTTTTTCTGTCCTAGCAGATAGAAACCAAACAGTCTGATTTCTTTCAATTCAAGTGACGTCATCATTCAAACTGTGTTGTGAACTGCATAGTGAGGTAGGAATTAGTTAAATGCATTTGCCTCTATCACCTCGGGTAACCAAGTCAGCTGGCTGTCCAAACATACTGGATATTGCGTGCGGTTCTCACTGAACTTTATGGTACTCGTAGTGAGAAATAAGCCACTTGGTAACAGCAAACATGCACCTGATGTACGCATGTTACAATAAGCCATTTTGTCACTTGTTAATTGAGACCTTGTTGACGTCTTATTATCGCGTGTTCCATTTGTTGTGCAACACACAGTACGATCTGTACCTGAAAAATATTAACTTATTGACTGTCGTTTCATGTGTAACTAAATTGGAATTGGGGAAAATAAAATTGATGTTAAAATCTCTTTATAATGTGGTTAAAGATATCCGATTTCCAGAAAACATAAAACCGAAGCATTACGAGATGTGAGCTGATATGGGAGTGAAAAATGTTTATTAATTCTGTTTATTGAAAAAGACAATGCAGCATTTGTTTACTTACTCATAAATGTTTCATTATCTTTTCCAACAAACTGCATTTTTTCTGAGTTTGAACCTTTTGTTAATAACCTGCATGCATTGAAAATTAAAAAGTCAATATTTCGAAAAACTGAAGTCAGGATATGTCATATTTCTTCAAGATCTCTCTAAAAACTGGTCAAAGACGACTCATATTTAGAGAGAGTGATGAGTGCAGAGAGAGTGATGAGTGCAGAGAGAGTGATGAGTGCAGAGAGAGTGATGAGTACAGAGAGAGTGATGAGTGCAGAGAGAGTGATGAGTGCAGAGAGAGTGATGAGTGCAGAGAGAGTGATGAGTGCAGAGAGAGTGATGAGTACAGGTGTACCTGCAGGGATGGATCTAACATACACACCACACAAGCCTCCTATCCCGGCCGAGCAGCTGCTAGGTAGTTAAGATTGTATTTAATGACAACCTTAGTAGCTACCGGGTAAACAACTCGAAATTTTTACGTTAGTAGGTAACTTTTTGTATAGTTCAATTTCTCACACTATCTTAACTCAAAACAAATAATGAACTTTTTTAATCACCTAAATGATGTGCATTAGCGATCGCATGCTCACTAACTCACTAAACGTCGTCAAATTGTGAAGTTGAAACCAAGACAACTTTGGCAAGTCAGCACCTTGTCGGACAGATGACAAGCGAACACGAACGGCTGGATAGCGTTATTCAACATGAATTGTTCTCTATTTCTTCCTTGGATGGAATTCGTAGACCAATCGCAGTGAAGGACGCTAGAGCGACCTTCCAGTTCTAGCCAATCCCAGCTCTTTTTGACGTGATGAGGTCACGCACCTTCACTATCGACTCGCTGTGCAGCCAATGGGCTTTCAGATGCAGTCGTGACGTAAACATATTGACGTTCCATGCAAGCCCAATAGCTGTTAAGCTTCACTACCTGATGCATTTCGTTCTGTTGTATGCTATTTAAAAGGAACCCTTGTAAGCGTGGATCGATGACGGGACCTCAGGAGGCAAGTTTTAAAAGCCAACCTGCGTCATGACAGCAGCCTGACCGTCCTGACAGTCCGACTGACGCAGAGAAATAATAATTAAATTTCGCTTCCTTAACACGTTGAGTGCGATTGTCTAGCCGGTGCAAATCTTTACTTTGTACACACAGTCACTAGAAAGCTTTGAAAAAATTACAGAACCTAACCTGAGCGACCCACCGGTGGGTCGTATCGCACTTAACGTGTTAAAACAGTATCTGCTTGAAACGAACGTCAGCAGGAAGCATGTGTTTCCCAACGCCACACGGCAACAATGAATTCATAAGTGCTGCATGCATATACAGGGTATAAAATGTTTAACGTTACCAATTTTGGAGCCCTTGTTTATTGAAAAAAAAAATGAGTATACGTATGCAAAGAAAAGAATATGGTAGTTACACATGAAATGGTTGAAAATTAACAGATTTTTTCAATATGCACCAATAACACTGTCTGTACCGATAACAAACAAAACGTTTATACAATGATGTGCATGATACACAAATAAGTTATTGAGGGATTTTGGCCAAATCGTTTAACTTCAGGGCTTTCAAATTTTGGTGATGAGTCACTGGAACCTAATTTTCCTGTCTAGACCAGATGCTGCAATCGAGATGATTCAGGTCTGGCGATGGAGGAGACCATTCTTCCTGTGAAATGAAGTGAGGAAAATTAGATGCCAACCCTTGACGTGTTTTCTTAGCTCTATGTGAGGGGGCAGAGTCTTGTTGAAATAACGACTGGAAATTTTGCAGTAATTTTGAATAGCTTTGCAGTAATTTTCTTCATTAATTTTAATTCTTTCTTCGACGAAAACCAATGGACTTGTTCCAGTTTCAGAGATCGAAGCCTCAACCACCACTGATGCCGCTCTGCATAAACTACATAGTGATCTACATCACTTGCTATCGGTAGTCCCAAAAATCAGTCTTGCCACATCAACAGGAATTAAATTTTTTTAATATTTTTCCGATACTTTATTAAGATACATTCTATTTCCTATAGAATGTACAGGAATTCCATTGTATAATAATACACAGTTTGTTGCTTGCTTGGTCCATCTTTCTGTTAACCTCGTAAGGATTTAGATACGAGGAAATTCGGTAAGGTATACAAGTATTGTAAGCATTGTATCGTGGATACCCAAGGCACATCCTTCAATGTGAAAACTCCTTCGCAAAGCCTGCGTCCACTGGCAAATCGAATGAAAAATTCAGTAAAAAGCTCATGAAAGTCAATCTTAAAAATTTCATGAATTTTGCTCAAAAAAGGTGACGATTTGCTAGATGCCTCGGCTTCGAGGTGACGCTAAGTCTGAAGAGGAGTAGTCGCCGTGTAGTTGCCTGTGATATGACCAATGAATAACTTATGCATAGGTTCTATGTTGATTCTGTCGATGTGATAGGAGTGGCTGCACAGAGAAGTTGTTAATGACTGAACAGATGAATAACTGGTGCAATCTCTCCACCCTGGATAGAGAAGTGGCAGTCGTGGGTGCGCCCGTGATGCAGCAAATAAATAATTGTATTGATACTCATAATACAGTCGTGGTTTCAGAGGAAGTGTTTGTGAGTCTACTGATGAATAATTGGTATTGGGAGAGAGCTCGTATTCTCATTAAAATAGCTATGAAGTAATCCGTCGACCGGCGCAGATAACTCGATCGAACTTCGATGGCTGGCCGAGTTGACATCCTATAATGACCTAGATCTTGACACAAAGACAAGCCATCAGTCACTCCTACTCTTCCTGAAATATTTTCTTCGACCTTTTCAGCTTTTCTATATTCCTTTTTGCTTTTTCTCGTTTTTTGTCGTTTCCGAACTTTGTCTTCGCTCTTGCTGATTTTCCTTAATTACTTTTTATATTTTTTGAAGTTATGTGCTATTTCTCTATTTTTGACATTCTTAAGCAAAACTGTCCGTTGTTTTGAAACTATAGTACGTAAACTTTACAGCAAAGATTCCACACTAAGAACTAAGACTTCTCCCTGGAATAGTTGTGTTCAAGTCGAGAAGGAGAAGTGTTGCCTGATCACACAAAGCTTGTTTTACTGTCGACCTCAACGTACCATTAGGACTGGCGATCTCGAGGCGGTTCTCTCTTTCTTGTGCATTGGGAGACAAAAACAATGATAACATTCGGCAAAATCTTAAAGTTTTTGACTTACATTGTGTGCATTGAGAGCACCTGGAGTGAAATATTTCTAAAACTTTCAGTCTTCCAGTGGGTTTTCAGTGAAACATGGAGCGTTAGACGTCAGGAATGAATTCGATTTCAAAACATAGATGGAAAAGGAATCCTACATACACTCATGTTTTTGTTGTGGAATAAATAACTCCAGGAATAACTAGAAAGTAATGAGTAATTTAAAAGCTCTGTATAAGAACTTGTTGTTTCGAAATGACTGCAAAATTAATCAAGAAGTTTATAGTAAAGAATATGCATAGACAAGTCATCTCTAGTGCTGCTTACTTTTTTCAAATATTAGGGAGCTTTGAAGTAATAGGGAAATGTTATGATTTGTTTTACTCATGCAATTTTCGTTCGCACATCCGTCATTCATTTAGTGCATTTTTAGATAAATCCTCTACAAATACGTTAATTCATATAACACATCAATAGACAAAAGCTTAAATAGATATAATACTTAACACTCGTCAAAAATTGGTATGAAAGAGACCTAAGATGAACTAAAACTGAAGACCAGGTAGAAGTTTAGCGAAAGGAAAATGATTAAAAAAGTTCTTCTTTATACAGGGATTAATTGAGGCGTTGCATGCCACAGGAGCATAGATGCAAAGAATAAATTTTAAGTAATCGCATCAGAAATTTTGAAAAATGGAAATTCCCTTGAAATAATTGGGGTTGAACATCGAACAGTATCGCTTACCTGACTGGAACAAGACTTCAAGCTCAGCTGTGATGTTACAGTAAGACTGATGTGATGCAGCTGCCAAACGCCGTAGAGCTGCATTCTTATCCATCATAAAAGCGATTAAATTCATAGGGAACAGGAAAAAAAGTGTGTGCTCATTGCTAATCGTATTTTCAAATAGCATGAATTACAATAAATAATATTATCAGTAGTGTCATTTTCTCAGTCGTCCGCGGTACTATGTACACATATGTTTTCCATGACTACACTGCATTGACTTGGGAGATGCGCTCTGCAATGAACGGCGATTTTTTTAACCTCAATTGCACACACATGTGGGGCAAAGATTATTAAGCTTTAGAGTGGAAAATCCAATTGGCCAATACCAAATGAAAACTTGTTCTTTGATATAGTTTAGCAACAAGCGTACTTCACTCTCCATCTTAGAAAACTTAACAATGAAAATATTCACACGCTGCACGAGGTTTGCGTTGAAAATTTGAAGAAATTTCACTCTACTAAGTTAATGAAAAACGTTTCCAATGGAGACATCAAGACTGTAGCGAGGATTGTATGTCCAGTATGTTGGATGGATCAATTCTATTTATCTTTTTATTAGAACCATTATTAGGTACTATTTCCATTCATTAACGACCTTGCAACGAAATGTAAATCTTTCAGATCAATACTTTAAAAAACTACGACAATGCAAAAGTGTTTTACACTTACACAAACACAAATTATCACATATTTTTCAGTTATCTCTATCCCAGTGAAGTGTGGTCAATTTATAATCCTAACACTAACATCTTGTACGAGGTCGTCCACAATACTTGAGGTCCGTCAGAATGCATCACAGTTGCTGGCTCATCAGCCCCTCGCGAACTGGACGCTCCAAATAAATCGCTCTCACAACTTGTCTCTTTCTTTACAAAACCCCAGGCGTGTGTCTATGACTTTCCCTCCTTATTCAAATGTGGCTCAATATATTTTCAATGAGTGTATACTTCAATACAAGAAGTTTCTTATGAATGAGTATTCTTATCAACCTACTTGCTTTCAAGCTTATTCTTGACAACACGATGCTCTTAACCAGCACACTTGCACATTGATTCACGTTTTAAAACAGAAATGGATTCTTCATGATAATCGGAAGCGGTCAGGTCAATAGCTTTATCGTGATGAGGCACCCAAACAATTTCCAAAATCGAAATTTCACCCACAAGGAAATCATGGTGACTGTGTGGTGATGTGCAATTGATGTTGTCCATTACAGTTTTCTGAATGCTAATCAGAGCATCATGGCTGAGGTTTACTGCAATCAACTTGATGAAATACATACTCATTCACAGAAAATGTGGTATGCATTGGTGAATCGGCTAGGTTTAGTTTTGCTCTATGACAATGCACGCCCTCATGTTATAAGAATGACTCTACAGAAGCTCATAGACTTGGGATATGGAACTTTACCACATCCACCTGATTCTCTTGATCTTTCTCTCACGGATTACAATTTTTTCAAGCATTTGGACAATTTTTTGAGCAACAAAATTTTCAGAACCAAAGAAGAGGTCGCATTTGCTTTCTTAGACTTCCTAGCTTCTAAGTCACAAAATTTTTAATAACGTGGCATAAATACCCTTCTTGATAGATGGCAAAGATGCATGGTTGTTCAAGGTTCATAATTTGAATAATTTGAGTATAAAAAGTCGCTTATTTGATTAATAAAAGATTTTGTTTAAAATCGGCTATTATTTTCCGAACAACCTAATATATCTGATTATAAATCTTGCTTGAGTTAACTTGCTTTTCAACAACCACAGACTTCGATTGTTTTCTGAGAAGCATAACAAATGGATACAAGAAATATTTCGCAATCCACGTTGTAATCATATGGTCGTAGGGAATTATTTCCATACAGAGCACTGGACCTTGTCATTAAGCCCATGTGAGGCCAAATCACACCATTGGAGTTGTGCTACTTAATCATCTACCTGATCATTGAGGTAAAATATACGTTGCAGATATCCCTTGTAGTTTAACTAGACTTATTATTATTTACAAGACAGGACTGGTACCAGCAAGGACATAGCAATACCTCATGGAAAGTTTGAGATCTGACTCCGAGCTGTGGCGCAGCTTGTGATGACTAATGCTTGGTGACGTCACACGGCCACAGCGTACATGTGTGCGGTGGTCTGTGCACACATCTCTGGCTCCCTGTGTATCGCGTAGTAAATTCCTGTATTAAGTCTTGATAGATGCATATATCAACAAACATACCCTCTAGTATATGTATTATATTAATTAGTGGAATATTTTCATTGCAATAATGCACCACAACTGGAAAGCTTTATATTTTATACCATAAAAACACAAATCTTGAGGAACCTGGCAGCAACAGAAAGTGAGTTGCCAGCTCGTAATTGTGTACTACGCTGACGGCTACGAGCGGTTGATGCTTGCTGCACGGTTGCGAAAACGACATCCCTCGGTGGGACGGTCCCTGACCGATCAGTTGAGCGTAAACTGTGACGGAGTGAGGAGGTGCTAAACGTAAACGCATCTCGCTGGAGCTCGCTTGGATTAGGAGCTCGAATCACAGGAGTAAACTTTGATTATCAAAAAGTGAAGCACATATTAGCGAGGTGAGGGGTTATTAATATTATAGTTTTCCCATGCTCATATGTTCATCCATTGGCCAAATTTAGAATGAAAGTATTTTACTTTCTGATTTTGAAGTGCGCCGGGACGTCAAAGAAAGCTTTTGAAAAATCTCAAGACTTGTTTCAGTTCGTGTTTCGTCATATCTGGGAAGCAATTATGTAAGAAATACGTCGGTGTTTACGACACATCTTCTCAGAGCACGTTCTTCGAAGACTAGTTATATCCTTAAGGCTATTTAAAGCCACTAATATACTAAAATAATCAGGTGAGGCAAGTAACAGTTGCGATGGTTAGGTTTGCAATGCGTGGTAGCAATTCTGAAAGTGATCTTAACACGTTGACTCCGAAGTGGTACGTATGTGGGCCACTTAGGTTAGGTTCTGTAATTTTTTCAGATCCTTCTAGTGACTATGCGTACAAAGTGAAGTTTCACACCGTCCAGGCAATCGGAGGCAACGTGTTAAGGTGGCAGTGACGACACGACCGTAGTCTTAGTTTCTATGGCAATGCTTCGGTTATTATAGGAGAATCGAATGATTGAATACAAACTAAAAGCAATCCAATATATTTCCACTCAAATTTTACTATTAAGTATATTATTTCTCGAGGAACCCATTCACATGAACATTTATTTCACTTTATGCACAAGTATTTTTATAGTTAAATCCGAAGCTAATGTTGGTTAAGAAGTCACACTGAGGTGGCAGTGATCCTACTGAACGATGTCAGAGAAAAGGGAATGTAAGGCTGGTGTACCAATGGAGGTCTGACACGAGGGTGAGGTTACAATGTCTTGAATCGGACCTGACAACCAGCGTTATTTGAGGGCTGTAACCCTGAAGAGATTGTGACGTAACACGTTAGATTGGACCTGACAACCAGCGTTATTTGAGGCCTGTAACTTTAACGCAGTGGTTCCCAAACTTTTTGTGATCAAGTACCACTTGGAGGTTCCGTACAGTCGCCGCGTACCACCTGGTTCCAGAGAAACTAAATTCGATCAGATATCACTTTATTTCCATAATTTTACGAGTAGAACACGCAAATCAACTAAGATTTGCTAACTACAAATCGTTGCCAGATTACCCTATGTTAGGCAGTAAACATTTTGTGAAGTAAAATATAACAAAGTAAAAATTGTTCATGACCCCGAAAGTGCTCGCGTACCACCTGGAAGGCCCTCGCGTACCACTAGTGGTACGCGTACCACAGATTGGGAACCACTGCTCTAACGAGATTGTGACTTGTAACACGCGTCAACTACGCAATCTCTCTTGACGAGTTATGTACATGAACTCATCATCGTAAAACTGATTTAACTTAGTTTATTAATTTGTCCGCTTAATTTGGTGAACAAGGTTTAGGATGGAAAATTGTTGAAGCTAAGACTGGCACCTAAAGACGCCGGCCAATGAGCTCACAATGAACGTAGGTATCATGTTTACATGAATTGAAACTTGGTGTTCATTGTAGACATGTCGCGTGCCACAGATATGCTTCGATTGTGTGCACTTGCGGGACACTCTCCTGTCTCTAAAACTCTTGAATCGCGGATTTGTTCAAATTTACGAAACTATTCTAGTTACTATTTCTTGAACTTGAGGAAGCATGGAGACTTTGCTCTTCAATTTTTGAGTGAATTATACGACGAGAGATGAGCGGTGTAGGTGCGAGACGTGCTCTAACATCTCGTGCCGTCTACCATGATCCACTTACTGAGGCTCATGCAGGCTTGGACCTTTAAATCTTCACTTCTGTCCGTGGGTAAAGCGTTCACTTGTAATGATGAATTTTGAAGAATGTGGTTACTCTGTTACTATGGATTTCAGTTGCCTTGTGGTTGAAATCAGTTGACCAAGACCTATTAATTGGCATAAATTTGAATGTGGCCCTGACGATCATGTGTAATCAATATTTCTTATTTCTACAGACACGCTTAAGTGGGAATTAGGTGTTTGCTTCTCTAAAATTTTATCTGGTAGCTACTTATTGATTACTTTGTTAGGGTATATATGGAGCATATTTATTACTTTGCCAGTGTATTAAGGAGCACATGATATTCTAGAACGGATCAAGACGATGGTTTTCTCGGTTACGTGAAACTAAAACCAGTGAAAGCTAAAATGGGAGATATTAACACGTTGCCTCCGATCGCCTGGCTGGTGTAACTCTTTACTTTGTACATATTATTACTAGTAGGCACTGTAAAATTTACAGAACCTTTCCTAAGTGCCCTACATACGCACCACTTCGGAGTCAACGTGTTAAAAGAGAGCGACAGAAAAAATAAGAAAGGTGGAAGTGATATAGAACTCTACGGGCTCTACTAACCACGTTTCAAATACTTCGTCGCTTCATGATACGCTATCGATGATCTTTTAAAGATTGCTTTCCTCAGAGCAGATTACTGTTTAAGTGAATTAATTTAGGATTAAATATGATTTTTAATGTGCGTAGGTTAAAGTTCCTGTGTAGGAAAGATTCCTCCCTGGATATTGTCAGTTACTCACCTCGATGATGAATATGCATTTGATGACTAAATGAACTTTAATTTGATCTTAATTATGTATTCTTTACTCTCGCTCTACCTGAAACATTCATGTGCTAAAAAATATTAAATTTACAATGCATACCGGTCTTGGCATGTTGACACTGGCAATTGTAGTTGCATATATGCAGTATTTTAATTATTTTCAACTTTCTCATGTTTAAAAAAATTATTATAACAAAATTAGTGTTGTCGTACTTGTGTAGCGTTAATGAAACTACACCCCTTAGTTTACGTACTGACCTTTCTCCCCAGTATTGGTTACCATTGATAGAATGTCTAAAAAAGACACGTTATCACACTGTGGATTTTGAAGCTCTTGCGCTCTGCTTTTCCGCTACTGTTACATTACTGTTTTTTGATTTCATGTATCGATTAAAACTAATCATGCATTTACATTCAATGCAGTACGCTACGTCATGCACACTTTCTGTTTCTGGGGTACAAAGTTAAATACAAAAATAGAATTATTTAAAGATAAATGAGCTTCTGCTCTATTTGTTTTAGAGTTGTAAATTTTCGTGTCTTCTGATCCTGTAACGCAACTAGAAATGAGCGAACGTCATGCAGCTCTGCGACACTCAGATTTCACAGCTGAGTGAGTCACCGTACTGTCGTCATTTAATCGCTTTCGTTAACATGAGGTCTATTCGTTGCCAAACACTTATCTCATGTGACTTGCTCATTGTTCTAGCCACCGTCACTCGCCGCTGCAAGCATCACTGACGTGCTTCATGCACGTTGTACGTTCGTCAGTGAATTCCACCAAGAGTCTTTGTGACTCCTTTACATTATGTATGTGAGGCATTTTGTTTTTCACTCACACTGATTTACAACGTTTTTACGAACACATCACGCTTTACGCTCTGTAGAGAAGCAGTCAGATGTGACTGTAGGTTTAGGCGAGACAGCTTCACTCTTGAGAAGATTAAACCAGTTTGAACTTTTTTATTGCTTTATAGACTTACTTCTTCGTATAGCTCGTGACTGAAGTATTAGGAGAAATTCTATAGTAAAAATGTTGTTAAGGCTAGTGCCCTTAATTTGAAGCACCGCCTAAAAGTGAAGAGAGAATTCTTTTCTGTACGTTCTTGTTCTGACATGTAGTTCTCATTCATAATAAACTAACACTTTGGTCATTAGAAAACTGTTTAAAATCTGGGAATGCCAAGTTATTTTTCATTTGCTTTAATTATCCCAAGTGACTGCCTCGTACTCTCAATAACAATATTTTCAGTGAGTAATGTGTTGTCATGTGTGCTCTTAAGAGAAATGAGTTCGAGTCTTATTGTGTTGGGTGCCATAAAACTTGTTTCTTTGAGATCAAGGGAACAAGTTCCTTCACTGGCATTCATGTTACTTTCCCCAGCCTCTATTCGGTTGTAACCGATCATGCACGACTTACTTTAGTATTTCTTTTTAATGTGTTTTAACATGTAAATTCCTACGCGCTATCCGTGTTCATTTTTTCTCGTGACTTTAATTTAGTCTTTTACCGATACCACCTCATGTGAATGGCGTTGTTTTGACATCATCGACCCGTTTTCTGTTACTATCTTGACTTATGAATTGATTGTACGCCGTTTAATGAGTTTGCACATGTTCTGTTCCCCACAGCGTGGATCAAGAAGACACTGACCGTAAGCGCGCCACCGTCACCATGCTCAGTGAGGGCCGCAGAGAAGGTCTGCGTCTGGCACTGAATCGCTCCATCAGTGAGCCGTGCCAGCCGCCCTTGTTGAGGCTGCCGCCGATGAGTGGTACGGCAGTGGCTGCTGACGGCAGCACGCCTGACTACGACTGTTCAGGAAGCTTGTGCCTTCCTGGGTCTAGGAGCCGCACTCTCCCGCTACCTCTCTTACCGCTAGCACCAACCAGCATGCCTGCTTCTCCGTGCTGTGAGAGCGTCTCTGCTCAGCGTAGCCTCGTTCAGAGGAAGGTCAGAATAGTTGAACCTGCTGAAGTTGCTCGCCGAGTTACGCGCACGCACAAACCGAGACCTTTTGTGATATTGGACCTGCGGCCCTTCTTCCACTATAATCTGCGCCACGTTCGCTCCGCCATCAACCTCAACTGCAGCGATCGTTTCAACCGCAAGCGCCTTCAGTTGAGGAGGGCAACCGTTGTGGATTTAGCTGCTCCTTCCATGAGAGAGTCTCTCAAGAGACGAGGGTATAAAGACGTCATCGTGTACGACGAAACTTCGTCTGACGTTGCCAGTTTACCATCTGATCACCCTGTGTTCTTAGTGCTCTCTGCTATTGTGGATGATAATCGGGAGCCTCTCTTAATGAAAGGTAAGATTTCGTATTCGTTTTTTCTTTTTTTACAAATTTCTTCATACATTTGTTCATAGTGTCATAGTGACTGGTCGTCACTTAATGCTACCGATGTGAGTTTTGTCACAAAAGCTTTCTGTATTTTCATTACAAATGTCCAGAAATCTAAGAAGTCCTGCTATTTGACGTTTTGTTTGTACATTTACCTCGCGTTTCTTTGCATAGAGCTCGTAAGGATATTGGTTGGATCTTCACTGGATTTATCTTTAAAATGTTGAAATTCAATGCCTTATCCCTTGTTCATACATACTTATGACAAATAGACCCAGTTTATTTTAATGACATAAATGGACAAGATTGTGATGGTTTCAGTACATGGCCCATCTCATCTCTAACACTTTTTTTTGACTGTTTGCTTGCAAGGTGTCTGCTTGTATCAATTGAAGTGAGGATAATTCAGAAGAGCGAATGAAGGTGATGACTTCGTCACGCCGGATTTCACTTGTCAATAATTTCTTTTCAAAATTTTAATCCGAACTGTTCATTGCGTATTATTTTCTGTCTAAAGAGATATGTTACGTGAAGAAAAGCTTGCTGTAAATTTCTTCATGCATCTTCGCTGTCCATACGTGAAGTATTGTACTTGTGGTATTTACAACAATTCGATCATGACAAAGTAAAAGGGAATTTTTATCTTGCGCTACATACGGCTCTTTTATTTATCGAACGAGATAAATAGAAACTATGAGTTGGGTTTCACGCTAACGAGGTCTTATTTTGCACCCAATATGCGCTCATGTCAAGTTTTTAGCGACGCTGCTGTGTTCAAGACTCACAAAAGCTCATGCCTAACTAACATAGGGAAGAGGTTCCATCATGTCTTGCTGTGCTCAGGTTAGAGGGCGTCCGCAGGTCTGGCGCTGTGTTGTAGCGTGCTAGGAAACCATGTAGCATGGACGCGCCGGCGCTCGGCCGCCGCCTTGTCTAGCACTGCATGCTTTTTAGAAAGCGAGGCTTCAAAGCGCTTACTCGTCCCTCTTGTAGTGTAGTGCTCCATAAGTCCCTATGAATGAAATTATTAGAGCAGGGTGGACACAATTAATGATTTTGCAACCGTATAGTATCCAGAACTTATTCATACATATTCTTTTAAGAATGTAATACTCGGTCATGGAGATATTATTTTCAACAATGAGGTCGAGAGTTTTCCAAGTTTGTCATTAATTTGCGTAATTTGTATCAAGTCACTTCTATCATCGCGCGAGAGAGTTTAGAATTCTGTTTTGGTAGTTTAGGCCTGCCTCTTATCGTGTCTTGTGCTTGAATTAATACGCCGGAATTGCACAAACAATTTTTCTGCTCTAACGCTGATTTTTCGTTGGAGAAAGTTGAGCTAAAACTTCGTATTTATTGAACACTTAACAGCGGATTGTTCCAGCTGCATGCTCGTTTGCTGTTGCAGTTAGTGATCCTCATTATTTATTCTGGGCATGCAGCAAGAGGTCTTCTAAAGTTGACACTGAACGCTTGTAACCCTCAAGTCTCATCGTGTTCAAAGACGACTTGACTGTTCCGCGTTGCGACGCCCGACTTACAAACTCAGTTTGCACTGCCGTGTCTGCACTCCACTAGTCCGCAATCCACTCACATACTTCCTAGTTTAAGAGTAAGGTTCACGCGGCTTGTTATGTCGGGGGAAATTGTAGAGAATATACCAGTACTGGTCTACAAACGCCTCAACCAGAGGGAACTAGGAGCTATGCCTTCGCTCCAGTATTAGTCTTATTTTTATAATTTTTTGCGTGATCGTTCATTCGAGCTCTGAAACAAAATTCTATGTTGCCATGTATGGCTTGCCGAGTTGAATGGATGACCATACTGAGTAGCTAGCTACTCGTCCATCTCATTTGCAATTTGATAGTATTACTCTAGAGGCTCTCCTCAAAGAGCATCAGTCATTAATTTGCCGTCTTCAATAGTAGCTGCGTTAGTTGCTGGCCTTTGAATGTGATCTGTCAAAAGCAATTCCATGTTTGGTGAACGCGGAAGATGGAGACCCACAAAGGCCAGCGTGAACTGCTCGTAGTGTTTGGCTGAAGCTGTGAATGGCGGGCGCTGGATCTTGCATGCCAGTCCGGGCTGTGGCGGATAACGGAGTTGTCTGACGTGTCTGCTGGTTCTCAAGTGTCCCTCCGCTCTCTTTCATTTGTCAGAGCTGCAGTTGTGGCTGTTGATCTCTGAGCTTGAGCTTCTAATTTTCACGTATCTTCCGGGGTGGTACGACGGTATGCTTTGCATTCCATGCATCTTCTGTAGTCCAGAATCTTTCATATCGTCATTACCAAGTTCTAAGTCAGTCATTTTTCAGACATCTTGTGAACCTAATTAGTGCCTTAGATTTTTAGTTTCATCTCTTTTCAGTTCGCAGAACTTCGTGTAAGCTTTCTAATTAAGCCACTCTATTTCTGAGTAGTCTCCGTCAGTCGTCTTAAATTAGTAACAATGATGCATGCAGCTCTCGAGTGGTTGCCCTCGTCGAGTTTTTATAATTTCTTGAAATTTAGTGCATGACAAGGGGACCGGCCGTGGAGTTCGACATTCCAACCCGTCATTTGTGTTCCTCACGAGGCGTTTTTGTTGGTCGATACTTACGATGACGACAATAACGATGATGATGACCCTTTGAGGTGGACGTCACTTCCTCGGCATGCGATGCAGCGGTCGCTTGCTATTAATAATTATGGTATGCCGGTGCGATGGTCTCACATCACCGTGTTCTGGCACTTTGTTGTCTATGAAACCGTCAATAGGGAACTGACCTCGCAGTTGGCTTATATTTCTGACAGTCACTGCTGTTGTGTGCATCGATGGAGATTCTCAGTCATCGTATCTTTGGGACTTGGCGCTTGTCGGACCAGTGTGGAGAAATACTGAGCCACACTTGAGTCAAACTGACTGTCCCTGTCGACGTGCCGTGGGGAAATATTACTCACTAGTGATTTCCCCTAGTTTATCATCGCCGAAAGACGTAATACAAGTTGCAGGAATCGACTGGGGGTTTTATTTTTTACTGTGAGTAAAAGTGAGCTTATCGAAACTTAATTGATACTCTTTATGTATTTTAATTTTCTCTGACTTTAGCATATAACACACTGTACCGTGAAAATGCTGAACGAATTGACGACGGACATCACATGTTGATGCAAACAGATCATCTGTGGTTGACATTATGAGACCGCAAGTGGTTTTCATGGCATCATGCATCTCGTCCTGCTTTATGGAACCCGTTAATACATCTACGATCTGTGACTCATGGTGTGCGAACTAAACCTTCACCTGCTTATGAGAAGGCCTTCACATGTCGAGCTCTTTCATGATGGGCGACGGTACGTGTGTGGGTGTGCATGTCATATTCTACATCCCACATCCTACTTTCTAATGTGCCGGCCCAGAAAAACGATCTCTTGCTGTACGACGTGTGGGAAGGTTTTCTGCCTCCCGTTCCTTGTGGGACTATCAAACGCTTTATCTTGAAGTTCCAGGTTCCGCAGTGATGAAGAAAAGAGCAAAGAAACGCGTGACTCATAGGTAATTGGGTCCTTTAGAAAGAGGTGGCTGGTTCAAACATGGCAGTAACTCGAGTGTGTGTTCTACAACTTTTTTCGGTTATCTTAGGTTTGCGGTGACAACTTTCTTCATATGTATACGCTGACACTAACATTCCGAGGTAGAAGACTTGGATTATGAATGCTAGAAATGATTCATGTAGAAATATTCTATATTGAGTCACTCATTGTATTAGAGAATGCTACACAGTTAACTAGAAGCATTCATGAGTAATAGCAGATTGAGGTCACTTGGCTGTGTTCAGCTGTACAGCCTCTGAGCTCTGAATTACGCAAGCAACGAGTCATATTAAAGTGGAGCGGTACTGCACGCGCTGCTCTAAAGTCTAAATTTGTCTTATTTCAACTGAGTAATGCGGAAGATGTTTATGCTCGCTTTTTGGTGGTGGTTCTTTCTGTGGACGATATTTTCTGAGTGAGCGCCAGTTTAGTCAATTATTGTACCTCCCACCTCAGCATCTCTTGAATTCAAGCTCGCTTTAATGTGCCTTTTTGAGGAGGTCTTTAAAGAGTTGTGAAATTCGACGCTTCTTGCTGAGAGTCTGTTTTCGTCACCGTACTTCTGGCACCTAGCGATTCTATGTAAATCTAAACAAATTCTGTGGCTCGTAGATCTACTGTGAATTTCATTTTTTAGTTACACCATATCCTTTTCTTTTGAATATCAACTGTCAACTGTCTCCTTCATTGTGCATAATCTTTCCGTGTCTGAAATTGCTCGCTGCCGTAGTTTACTCTTTGAGCTGCTACGATTGTTTTCATTTTTAAATACGAGTATTGTTTTAAACCAGGGTCGGGCTTCATTTATTGGTTGAAATGTTGCACGTCTCATACACGTAACAGTCAACTAGCATCCTTAGCATGTTTTGGTTTATCGTGGCTGAAAATCGTCCAGTAACACTTCATGACGGAACGAAGAGCGCTATAAAATAGTAATTAGCTTGTGTGGAACACGTTTCGTAGAGAAGTGTTACTATTGGAGGAGGGGAATGCAGCCTGAAGGTCAGTGACGTATTGGAGTGCAGCGGCAGGTAACCTTGGGATGCTAGTCGACCCTATCTACACTGTTGTGAGCAGGTGTTGCTCAGGTGATATATCAGCAGGTGTTGGTTGTGGCTGATATTCAGGGCACCTGCTGCAGCTCGATTATGTCCTGCAACTGCTCACTCCTCTCGTGTTGCTGCACTCAACCAAGTGCAAGCGCACCCGCACTTGCCACTATAATTTCCTGGTGCTTCATTCGAAATGTGGACACTTTCGGTTTTCCTGCGACTTGACTACTATTGTGAACGCTTTTATGTGTTCGGGAAATGCATTTCTGATTTCGGCAGGTCATATCAGAGTTCGGAGTACTACAAATCTATTCCTAACAGTGATAACATTGCACTCATTATGCTTCACTCATAGAATTCGAATTTAGAAGCTAAACTTTAATATTTGAACGAAAACTATTTTAGCCTCCTATGTTTCTGGTTAGCAGTTAATATTCTGCTTTAATCTTGAATTATTGTGCTTCGTTAGAAAGCAACCCAGCCTAGAACCTTTTTAAAATTTCACTCATATCGAAATTCCACGCACTTTGTGCTGCTCTTCCCCGCTGGTTACCTGCAGAAAGGACCTCATGCTGTATCTTGAAACTGAAGTCTTACGAGAAATATTTCGAGTATTTATTTCTAGCTCTTTTAGTTGCCATGACACCGTTGTTTTTAGACGCAGTGTACGTACAGCGTGGCACCGCTGTGTGTGTGGTGCCAGTGTGTGTGTGTAGTGGGAGCGTACAGTGCCAGTGTGCATGTTTAGTGAGGGCCGTACACGGTAGTGTGTACGCGTGCTGCAATGACTCATGCTTCTTAGGTGCCCCCTCTTCTGGGGGGCCTCTGGACTCCTCCCCCTTCACTCTTTTACACACATTTTACTTCCATGTCGACTGCATAACTGTTATTCTGGCACTGCCCTGGAAGAGTGTATTTAGGCAGACGTGTTTCACATGAATTCGGTACCTAACTTTTATTTATAAGAGCGTGTTCACGGCTAACTGTACTGCTTTCGTTCATATCAGCGTTTTAATCAAATAGATTACTACCTGTAATTCATTTTACTTAGCGTTCTATTTCTCAAATAGAGGTATGAACTTCTAATAGTAGCGGTACAATGATCCCCATCATAGCACGGAAAAGTTATTTTTTCACATTTTTGTTCGTTAGTGGCCCAGATCCATAAACCCAATAACAAATTTCCGAGTCTGCAGGCAGAAGTTTGGAAGCAATACTTCCTTTAATTGGGGAAGTTATATTTAATTGCAAAGCGCTCGCTTCAGGCTCTACTAGAATGCCTCACTTGCTTTCAAATTATGTGAGTAGTTAGTTCTGTCATCTTGAAGGTCTTCTAGTGGGTGGTGATACATGTCTTTCATTGTTTTTTATAGATTTTAAATTGCATGAAAGCCACACAAAGTAGATGCTCGCACCATACGTTAATTGGCGATTTTTTCCGTCATTTGAACACCTTAACTCTTAACGAACTCTGCTGAAGCTACATTTCCGGGCGTGTATGAACATATCAGCAAGAACAGGTCACGTGTAAATTAAGAGCTCAATTTTTATGCGGTTCTTTTATTGCTAAATCAGTTAACTTTTGATACTGCAATTCAGTGAGACAGATAAATGTTTTAATTATTTCACGTAGTTAGAGATATCGTGCAGGGGTTGGATTTTTCTTCTTCGTACCATGTGATGGCATCTGTGTTCCTGAATTATTTATTCTACGTAGAAATGTTTCAATAAGTTTTTTTCAATATGATCCTCGCCAGAGGCAGAAAAGAACACAAAACTGTGCAACATTTTAAGTCGTGTGTTCCGTTCTGAAATGAGGTCTCCCAAAAGAAGAGATCAGAAATTCATTTCATTTCAAGAGATCAAGGACTCCGTTTGAACAATGGTACGATATTGATTAAATGTATGATATAAAATAAGGAAGAGTTTGTTATACTTCACGATGTATCAAAAAACAAAAGTCATGTAGTGACGGTGCTGCAATAGAATAAATGAGCATGCATTTCTGCTTTAAAATTTGCGAGTGGTGTTTAACAAACCAAGTGCTGTGATGCGGAAGAGATTCGTGTGCATTGCTATTTGTGTGCATGCAACGAGACACAGCAACAGTGCAGTGCACGGCGGCGCACAGAGCAACGCACAGAGCGAGGCACAGTGCAGTGCACGACAGAGCAGCATACAGTGCAGTGCACAACAGCGCAAAGCAGTGCACAGGGCAATACAGTACAGTGCACAGGGCAATATAGTGCAGTACACGACGGCGCAAAGCACAAAGCAGTGTACAGGGCAGGGCAGTGCAGTGCACAGCAGTGCAGTGCACAGCAGTGCAGTGGTTTCCTAGTTGTTGGCGCACGAAACACTTGCGCTCTGCAACGCTTCTCTGAGTCACGCTTGCGCGCCGCATTCTGTGCATTCGCTGTTGCTGCCTCTACTATGTCTACTAAGTCTCGCATTACCATCGCTCCCTCATGAACTTATCTTAATGAGGTGAATTACTAATGTTGAGTGAAGTAGTTCCTCCCGACGATGATCTTCTCTTATGTTTATTCGTACTTCTGTATTTTTCAAAACTCGTTTGATATCACGGGAAATGAGCAGTCAATAAACTTTTTTCAATTTTCATAGTTGTTCGTTATTGGTTTTTGTAGTCTTCCTATTTTTAATATATTTTTAAAAGAGAACGCTGTTATGAACGTCATAGGTGAAATATTTGTAGTATTTTGAAATTGTCTCCTCATATGGCCCGTGGCTACTGATGCATGTCGTGTGTGTGCGCGCATCTTTTCAGCCAGAGGTTCTGATATTAAAAGTATTTATGATGACTATGGAATACAGGGTGTCTCAAAAAAATGTACTCCCCCTTTAACCGTTGCTAATATGCTGTCTTCTTTGTGTTGCAGGTGTGAGGTTCAAACCTTTGCGAACATGATTAAATGTGGTTAAAGAATCATGTTCGCAAAGGTTCGAACCTCACGCCTGCAACACAAAGAAGACAATGTTAGTAACGGTTAAAGGATGAGTACATTTTTTGAGACACCCTGTAGTACTCTCGCTGTGAGTTCAGATGAAGGTTGCATCTTCATTTCCCCTGTACGTTATGGCAATTTTCTCTTCAATGTTCGTGGGTTAGATACTTTTCAATCCTTCATTGTAGTTATTTACCACCTAGTTTCAGTAGCTGATATGAATGCCGCTTTTGCTGCACAGGTCTGTCTTGTCAAATTTATCAACAAAAAAAACTTTTCTTTAGTAATCTCATAAATTGAATGTTCGTGATATTTTCTTACGCTTTCCTATTCATCTTACTAAAATCTCCTGAAGCAACAGCATTTCAATGCGTCTTGTGATGCCATAATATGCATTGTTGTAAAATAAGCAGTCAGGCTCCTGCAGTTGCTGCTTACACGTATAAGTAATATAGTATAAGAGTACTATAAGAGCTGTTACTCCTTTCAATATTGCTCCGTGTAACAGTTGAGTAGAAAGCTTAAGGGAACTACGTAAATTTTTTCAGAACAATACCCTATCACCTTCAAAGTGCTCGAATTTACTCGACGATTTATTTCCAGAACAAGTATAGTGTTAGCAACAAATTTATTTTCTTCACTGGAGCGTTATGCGTCTTGATGAATTGAATGCTCACCTTAGCAACGCTTGAAGTTCTTTGTGTTGCGTGTGGTCCGTTTAGGTATTCCACGCGCTGAAGCCAAGCCCTGGTTTGAATACCCATTTGTGTGTGTAACTATTCAGAGGTACCCTGTAATAACAACCATCGCCCTGGAACTGTTCTAGTTTGTATTTTACTCCGCGTTACCAGTTCGTTCAGGAACAAATGGTCTACAGAAAAGTGTTTTAACTACTGCAGTTCTTTCGCATGCCTACTTTCTAACACTGCAAGGTACTTTAAAGTGCCAAATGTTTGGAAAACCCGTTTGAAGCTCTAGTGTATTTAATTCCCTTGATATTACTGAACAATTCCTAAAATGTAGTCGGCGGTTATATTTTGGTCGGAATAGAATGGAAGAAGTGGTTCATGAAATTCTGATGTCTCATACAAGCGAGCTAGTGGTGGTTATGACAACGCGACAAGCTAGTGCTCAAGAATGAGGTCGGCGAGCCTCAGTGGGGAGGGTGTCCGTGACTACGCTAGCCATTATAATCATACAGTTGTCACGCCATTGTCAACTTGTGCTATTCTGGTCATCAGTTTCTGTGAAGTGGATATGCTCGCTTCCCTCTGAAGATAACTTTCACCTGAATACTGTTTTTCCCTGATCATCTGTTAATGGTACACTTCTTGACCTTTTAGCATACGAATGATCATTTTACACTTTTCTGAATTTTCTTTTAATGTTAGATTTTTTTGAGTTCATTTTCATGCTCGTTACTCAAACTCGATAGTTTATATTAGATGTTTTTTTTATTCATTACTGTGATAGGTTAAGACACTTTCTTCTACGCGCACTAAAATTTCCTTACGTAGATTCTCACCTGCTTAGGCATCCCAACGTCTGTCTGCTTCTCAGTGCTCTGAGTAGTACAGAATGAATCATTTCCCGTAAATGTGCGGTCTTTTCCGCATCCTGTGAGCGGCAGCTGGCCATTACGCTGCGCCTGGACTTGAACGAGTGTACTCCACTTAGGGTGTACTCCACTTAGGGTGTACTCCACTTAGGGTGTACTCCACTTAGGGTGTACTCCACTTAGGGTGTACTCCACTTAGGGTGTATTCCAATCAGGATGTACTCCCCTTCAGCACATCATGGGTACTAAACAGCTGCCTGAAGATTCTTAAAGACTCGTGAGCTTCATTCCGAGGAGTAAGGCTCGGGAATTCTCACTTTTCCTAGTAACTCCAGTTGCTTACCTAAGAAAACCAGCAAACCTTTCTGTAGGAGGCACTAGTAAGTTTAGTTTTGTAGTTTGATAGAGCTTATCTTTTGTCTTTCTACTCCTTTCTCTCTTGCGAAGGAACCGACGTTCCTTGCAAGCTCCAGCACGAGTATTCGATGGTTGGATCTATTGACTTCATTCGTCATGTTTCGTTAAGTGGAGACTCCTTGCCAATGTTAAAACATTTTTTGAACAGATGCTCTGTTGAACACCACATAAAATAATACTTATAATAATAAAAATAATACGTTCTCGATATTATTTCTCGTCCCTTAGGTTGACGCCTCGGCGTCGCAGGATCGATGCGTGTTTGAGATTTTATGGTGTCCGCAGTCTCCCTTCAGTGCAACTTTGTTCAGGAACTCCTGTGTAATAGGAAGCTCCCTTCTCATCTTGAGGGGCACTTCAAGTTGCGCTGGAGGGGAAATATCGAAGAAAGTACTTCTGCTGCAAAGTTAATGGACAACTGAAAAAATATGATAGCCTTGAGAAAACAGTTCGGTGTATTCTCGGTGTTCGGCGTACTGCAAGCGACTACGAAAGCATTTTTTGTTGAACTATATTATTAGGCTAAATGAGAACATGATAAGGCCATAGCGATCGTTAGATGTTTCTCAGCTAGGAAGAATAACTTCCCATTAAGTACTTCATTACACTCGTGCAAATCAGTGGAGACCGGCTCATGTGTACGCTACTTAATTATTTCCGTGCCCAAGTGACCGGCTGTGATCTACTTCCGGCCGCCGTACTATATCGGTGTACTGGTCGCCATGGCAACTGACTGGTGACGTCATGGGCAGGTTGGCCATTGGATCGTTTATAGAATTCTTGCGCATTCGCAGTGAGTGGCACTCGCACACTTACACTCGCGCACCTACACACTCGTGCCCACCACACCATCTCGCATCGACCCGTGGGTGCGTGACGTGCAACTCCGGTCTTCACGTGTCTATATATACACGTCCATGCCTGCTGCTCGGGATCCATACCGCCACTCCGTCTGGCACTGCGTGTCACCGTAGAGCTGGCACGGCTTTCACTCGTGATGTATTAACTCGATTTGCTAGCTCCAAAACAACGCTGCTAAACTGAGGTGTGAGAACGTTAACTGGAGTAACTAACAAGAGAAGGATTAAAAAGTTTTTGGTCCAAAAGGGATAAGCTGAAATGTATGAAAATATTAATACTACGGTTTAGTTATGGTGTCTCAAGAATACACCTTTAAGTGAGTCATGAGGTCAAGAATCCGCTGTTGATTGGGAGCGGGTACTAAAACTAACCACCGTTCAACAGCAAGAATTCTAAGTTGTTTGAGATCCGTAGAAATCTAACGGAGAATGAAGTTGTTGAATTATTTTGAAAATTATTTATTTTTATCTAGACATTGTTAAGAGCAGGTAATAGTTTATTGCATAGTGAAAATAGGTGTCAATTTTTAAATTTTATTCCTCTTGATCTTACCTGGGTGTTCGGTCCTATGGTGTGCTGTACTTGGTGTTGTTTAGGGCGTTGTTCATAAAGGAAAGTGCTTTCGTGTATCGTTGGTATCCGGGTCTACCCCGATGACTCACACCGTCTTTCTCCCCTTTGCTGCGCGATTGTTTTCTATGTAGTGCTTTCGCCGGTCATGGGGGAGCCCGATCTGCATGAACGATGGTGTTAACTACAACCATCATTGTACCATCAGAACTTTGGTCTTGGTTTGAGATACCGAAATGAAGTACGTTGTGCCTGTCATTTATTTACTGGGGCGGTCTAGCGCTGCTATCCACCACAGAATCATGAGCTACCTTTCGCAGAATCTGAATTCGCCACGTTAGAATCAGTTGACATTGTGGTTAGGAATATCTTTTTCACATCATATTCTTTCACTAAAATATAGGCTGTATCTTGCGTAATGTTTTTACTTCAGTTTCTTCACTGGCATCATTTTATTTTTTTCACGCCAGAAAATTTACAGGGCCCTTCGTACTACCTTCAACCAAATACTTCGCATGTCTTTAGTACAACAAAAACGGTAGTAAATAAACTTTCAACTTGCAGAAGTTGGACGTTTGTGATGTAATAAATGGAGAAGAGATTATAAAAGGACTATCCAATTTTTAGTATTTCAGATATAATTTTCTGTCGTTTTTACTAGTGAAATTTATGTTCTTGGAAAAAATTCCAGAAAGTTGCGGGGCATTTAAGAAGTTTATATTCAAGGTACGATGATCACTTGTTCTTCTCTGGAGAAGGTTTTAAATCCTTTTTAATGCTGCTCAGGTTTTAAATCCATTTTTAATGCTGCTCAGCGAAGGCTGGTTGGCCCAATGACCTTTCTTTAAAGGATTCTATCACGTGACCTGAAGTAATCAAAGGCCGTGAAGCGTTACGTCATTTGCCCGACCCTTCTTACCTCACAGCCTCAACCGCGCTATGACGCTCTACTCCTTGCCTTTTCAGCGACAAAGTAACTGGCACATCAAAGCACGATATTTTTATCGTGCTTTTCGATGTTCTGACTTGTACGTGCACAAATTTCACAAGATTGGAACGTGTCTGAGACTAATACGGTTAATCACGATTTCCGTATTGAATGGTGGAACGAAGCAGAACTCATGTAATGAGGTTGCTCGTGCGGCCTGCTCAGTAATTTAATCCATCATGTCTTGAACCGATGACGATACGGGACGCGTCATTAGTACGTGCCTTTGACGAGATTGTATGCCAATTTTCTGAGCCAAACTGGTTTTAACGTCAGCATTTTAACATTTCACACTACTGAATATTTTTAGTCTCGCATCCGAACATTTTTCCGATGATCAGTTGACAGCGTCGTGCTTGTCAAGTTGCAAAATGTCAATTTATGGTTATAAATAGCAACATCGTCATTTTTACGAGATTGTTGAGCTTTTAAGGTAAATAATTTTCCCACAAACTGGACTTTCTTAGAGAAGTTTCAGAATCTTCCCTGGAACACACATTCTTTAATTAAATCACAATGTATTCGGTAGCATTAAAGAAGTCACGAGTTTAAGTATTCAGCTTGGTACACAACTCAAACCTTATAAGAAAAAATATCCTAGTTCTAGTCAATTTACTCAAGTGATCTTTTATGAGTCACCAATAACATTCAGGAGACCTGGACTGCGAACTCGTATCGAATTTCAGGTGCCTTTGAGACTGCAGGATGGTTTGACGAGGCCGTGACTAACGTGTGCGATAAAATGCGATCTCCGTAGGGAGCCCAAGCCTATGTGAGGGAACACCCTCTGTCGCCTGTCCCCTCTGTCGCTGATGTGAGGGTGATAGCTTCCCTGTCTCGCTCCTTTTCACTTTCAGTGTCTACTTTATCTCTGTGTACTTTTCATTAATACTTGGACTGAATCCTTCTATCTCGTGTGTAGCTAAAGATTAAAGAAATTATCTTTTGTCGTATTTTTACTCTTATTGTATTATTACGCTCATCAATTGTTATGTTTCAATTTTTGGAAGTTCTAGTTGAGTATCGTATGCATTTCAAGTCGCCTTAGTTTACCAAACTCTTGATGGTGCATTATATATGTGCGTAGAGAAATCCACTTTCCGTATTAATTCTCGAGTCAGCGTTCACTCAAGTAAACTTAATCAATTTAGTTCAGCTTAGTTTATTGATTTGTGTACTTGCGTTGCAGCTGCTTTCTGCGCGTGCCCAATGATTGTTTCGTTTTAATATTCTTTGTCTAAGCTTTTCTAAATTTATGAAAAAATTTCGGACTTGTAATGTTAATGAAAGATTCACGTGCTTGGAGCATGTGCATGTACGAGTATATCAAATTTGATGGGCTTGGCTTTATTTTTTCACCCGAAATTATGTAAAAGTCTGAGTGCGGCAAAGACTGGGCGTGTGCTTTAAAGCCAAGTTAACATAAACAAATAGCAGCAGATCATACATGGAGCTTCTAATCTTAAATCTACATAATCTTGTCAGTGAGAGTACTTTTATCATCCGAGCCTTTCATTACCTGGGTCCAGTTTTAACTATGGTTTTATCGGTATTATCTTGATGACACTTGACTAAATTTGCTCGATTCTCTTTGTGTGCTATAAATTTTAGACTGATGGTGAAAACGAATACATAGATGATCTGTTGTATCGTTGATCGAAGTCTAATCTAGTAATATTTATCGTTTCTGGACTAAACAGTGTTATAGAGTACTTGCTATTTCCAATAGTTACTTCGTCAGGTATTATGTTACTTCCCCGTACTTTAATTTCTCATGGTGACTCGTTTCAGCGTAAACTTCTAGCCTTACCATCCTTGTAGTGACCTTAGTTTCACCCTAAACTACTTGCCTGATCATCCTTGTGGTGACCTTAGTTTCACCCTTAACTGCGTGCCTGGTCATCCTTGTGGTGACCTCAGTTTCAGCCTAAACTGCGTGCCTGGTCATCCTTGTGGTGACCTTAGTTTCACCCTAAACTGCGTGCCTGGTCATCCTTGTGGTGACCTTAGTTTCACCCTAAACTGCGTGCCTGATCATCCTTGTGGTGACCTTAGTTTCACCCTAAACTGCGTGCCTGATCATCCTTGTGGTGACCTTAGGCCGAGCACAACGCGAGGCTGCAGGGTGCGGCGTGTGCTGTGGCAGGGCCTCGTGAGTCATCCTACGGTCAGGTGGTGGTGCTGGCTTTAGTGACTGTCACAGGAGCCCTTGGTGTACTTCTTCTGTCTGATGCGTGCCTCCCTTGCTCCTGCTTTGCAAACACTGGTCTAAATTCTTACCAAGTTCTGCATTACCTTCCCCTGATTGTTCATTCGCTATCTTTTTTGCGATGTTTTCTTATTGCTCAACCTTCCAATCAAGCCTAGAAACTTCGATAGTTTTGCTGTGTTAATCTAGCCTACGCGTCCATTTGATGTACTGAGTACATGTGGTAGAAAGTTTTCCACGTGCATCGGAATTTTCCGCATTTTAATCTAAGGTCTCTAACTCGTTACTTCTGTTCAGGAATTTCTTATTGCTGATTTATGCGACAGTATAACTACAAATGCTCGAATCTTCCATGCAGTTGCTTTTTTGTTGCTCAGTCAACGCGGATTCTTGAAGCGTTTTCTTTCCAGTTTTTAGGCAACTCATTACTTCACTCAATGACTCGAGTCACCCGCCTATGTGAGCTCAATATCGTTTTTGGTCTTGACCGTGGTTGTATCTAAGTCTAGCACTCATAACTAGTCCTTTAAAGTAACATAGTTGCTAGTTTTGATAAAAAACGCGGCAAGAGTTGAGTTTATTATAGGTTCTGTGCTTCAATACGATGGAAAGTACATTTACTGGACAGAGTGAAAAGATTTCTAAACTTTCTTACTCACTGATAGAAATTTTTTGACCATGAACAAGTTCTTTCATATAGTGAGGTAGAAAGAAAGCGTACTGACATCTGTCCTAGCGAATTCTGAGCAAAAGTATTCTGCTGTTTTAAGAGTTAAAGAGTCAAGACTATAATTTGCTGGTTAGATGATGTTGCCTTTGAATATCATCTAACCCGAAGGCACAGACCTCCAAATTGAAGGGATAATTTCAACATTCACTTAGCTGAGGTTACAATTATACTATCAGGTTTTTAAGGAACCTGTAGATTTAATTCTTTAATATTCACCCACTTGTCCAATGTTGTGGGCCCCTATATAAGAATTGTGTTCTGCATATTTTTAATTAACGGTTGTAGATCTTTTCTTCATTAACTATTTACACCGTTTCTAAGTTGAACATCGTTATCTTTCCTGATATATCTTGCTCTGTAGGACATAACTATGCTCAGTAGTAGCAAGTTTTTTCTGTGAACCGTTGATATATCCGATGCATGAAAACCTTAAGAGCCTCTGTTCTAGTTATACATGGCGCTCGACCGACAGTGCTGTCCATTCAGTTACATCCCTCTCGCATGCATTGAAATTATGACCCCTTCTGTATTATGTTCGCTCGGAGCGCCGTGACTCCGTCCATCCTACTTTTCTGCATTGGTCATTTGCCGTGGGTTTGCCAGCGTCATGAGTACTTCAGAGAAATCTCAACTTGACACGAGTAGTGCGATCATTCATACGCTTCTTGTGATGACTTTCAATTAATATTCATTTGTTCATAGAATCACTATATTTTATGTTGAACGTATCACAGAAGGCGTCGATATGAATCAAATTTCGCCATTCTGTAGCATGTATGACAGTACTGGCAATTTAATAAGAATAATTTCGCTTTCTGTACATGGGTCTTCTTAATACATCGAATTGTTTAATGGTAGACTTCGTCGAATCTTAAAACGTGCTTGGTTGTTCTTGGATTTAGCATTTTTAGCAATTCATTTTTTAAAATTATTATGCACTCATTTGATAGATATATATGTTCGGACTCAATTCATCAGTCGGTTGAATGTATCACATTGTGTACTTCCATTTGTAGTGTAGTCGTAGGGTCTTTCAGATTCGTCACATATTTTTAATAGTACATATGTAACTTTTTAGTGATTCGTCACAATATTTCTATGAAGCAATAGCGTTTTTAAGCGTAGCGTTGCATAGGCACTTCTAAATGTTCAGATTTCGCGTTCGATTCCTCTGTGTAAGAATTTGCACGAATGCTACACGTGATGCTAGCGCCGTGTAAGGCGGCAGGCGGAGTTTTGCAGGCAGGATTGGGCGGTGCTTGTTACGTCAGATAGCGTCAGAGTGCAGTCGTACCGACACACTAACTCCAGTCGCCGCTGATTCATTCTTAATGACAAAGTTGTTTTACGAGTGAAGCACGCCATGCTGCGGGTCACAGCTGCTGCTAGTTCTTATTTGTATTCACATGTTATACCTTTCACCCTGACTGCAGCTTGTCAATTTGAATGATTTATTGCGTTTAGGTCACGAACATGTAAATTATACCCTTGTTTTGATGAATAGCGTTCTTTCTCTTGCTACTGATTTAGGGTTCAGTACTTGTCCATCTGAATCTCACGTGAATGTACTCTCAATATGTTTGCATGTACACTTATACAATTTTTACTCTTAATATATTATACTGTAAGTTTCTCACGGTTATTTCCTTTGAATTGATCGCGACCAAATGCGAAAACGTACTACTGGTCACAACAGCTAGGTTGCAAATATCTTTGCCAGATTTTCCGGTTGACTCCAACCTGTTTGAAAGAGACTCAGATTTCCCCACTGAGATGTTTACGGCTGCATTCCAAGTATTCTTCAGTGTGGCTTGAAGGTCGTTATTGATCGTGCATGGCCAGTTTCCCTGCTGTCCTTAACCTGTTTGCACGAGACTGACGTCCCGAGCCTGAGGTCTCCGAGACAGTCATTTTTAAAGTTATCTATTCTGTAGATTATACGGTAAAATCTCTTCGAATAACCAATGGGCAAAACGATAAGTGTGTCATACTATTTGCAACTTGCATTTTCAATGAGTTTTTATGATTGAGTTTCTCTTTGCGTTCTTCAACGTTTGTTGAGATATATAAAGAAACAGCTCATACAGGTGGTTTCTGTGTTTGATTTTAAATATCTGCGGCAAAACATGCCAACTTCGTCCCAATAGTACTTTCTTTGGCTATCAGGTCCAGTTGCTTCTGCTTCTTTATCTACTTAATACGTCTTTTTTGGGAACTCTGGAGCTCATCGAGATATTTGAGCATGATTGGCTTATCGGTATCTAGTTTTTTATTATTGATCGAAACTGGCACAGATCAAAGGATGTAACTTCTGAGCGTTGTCGTTCAAGAGTTTACATTTTTCTTAAATTCGAGTCACTTCATATTTTTTTTCAAGATTTGTCCTTGACATAGAATACCAGAACTACTGGGGAGCTCTACAGCGAGAAGAAAAATATTCTTTTGTTGTGAACCAAATAAATGACTAGTTGCATGATATTATAACTTCGTAGGGTAAATATTTAAGACCTTAGTACTATTAAGAAATCGTTTTTTATTGCTGGAATTTCCCCTTCAGCATGTATTGTAATACGACGGGCTGCTGTGATGCTTCTCCAGTCCTTGCGACCCGTGATTCATGCGTGCATCCCTCCTCTCCCTTCCGTCCCACTGATCCGCGGTGATGACGGGCGGAAGTTCAGTCTGCGTCCTTCCTACGAAGGGTGTAGGATTCTCCCTGACATGTACACGCACACGCACACTTCTGAATGCCTGATCTCTTGTGAACTCCTGAATGACGAGCGAAATTCCCGTGCGTGAACTCATACACACACGCACACACACACCTCGTGTGTATTTCCATATATGTGTTGCCTGTGTTTACAGCCTTGTGTACTTCTTCATTGTTAAAAAGGCACCGCTGATCTTCAGTCAAAGGAGGAAAGAATCCCTCAACAAGTTATTATTGAATCATAGGTATTATAACAATATTCGTACCCAGTTCATTTAATAGATTTATTCGCATACATTTTTACTACAGCTGCATCAACTTGATCACATGGATTTGGTCTCTTCACAACAGATGATTTGTAGGATCGCCTACGAAATGATTATCGATAAAGCTGTTTCCAGCTGCACATCCATTGTAACCTTGTTTGCCGTGCACATAAGTCCAGATAAAATTTATTGAAAATATCCAACACGTGTAAACCTATAAATCGTAAAAACATTACGAGCAAAAATTACCACTTATTTGCTAGTTTTTATTTTTAGTTTGATGATCCATGCTGGCATTATCAGTTAAATTGAGTCATTTAGTCAAAATTGAATGATATGCTTCTGGGTTTTGTGAAGAAAGAATTCTAAAGAAAACACTATCCTAATATCTTGCTGTTAGAAACTGGCATTTTTTCATGCTCGATTGTCTGACGCAGTTTAGTAACGTTTGCCTTTAACGTCAGTTGTATTTTTACGATGAACAGTTTACACGTGACGATACATTAACTGTGAACCGCCACTACGATAACGAATTAATTCTCGTTTGTATAACGTTAAATTGAACGAAAACTTTCCTCGTTTCGATAAAATAAAGGAGAAAAAATAGACTTACATTTGTTTTCCAAAGTCGATCTCACGATGATTTATGTGACGCTGACTCGTCGTGAGAAGAGCTTGATGAATCAAATTTTGGCGATTCTCTCTTCAGTTCTTTAATAGCACTGCGTCTGATGGATTTTATTTGTAGAAAAAGTATATTTTATCAGTTTTTGTATCGTATTTTGCATTTTGTTGGCCATGAAAAAGTATGAGAATGAACTAGTAGTGCTACTAAGCTGGTCGTAATCAGTGACTGTTCAATGGTATCTTTGTAATGAAGTTTCGTCCATAGCTTTATTATGTGTGATAAGACGGGCTACTCGAGTTTTTACTGAGGCTGCGTGTGTGGTGTATTGTATAGTTGTGTGTGAGGTGTGCGAACTGTTATGATTGGCTAAGCCTCTTGTATCACCGGGAAATGTTACGTACAAGTAGGAAGCTTCCAAGTCTCAGACTAGGTGACAATTTTGAATCGATTTGTAGTCGCTGGATTGATAGTGGGCGAAATAATGCAATATACGTACATAATGAATACAATAACTTCATGGTAATAGAATTATGAATGTATCAATGGGAATTAAAACTTCTTTTGAATATTAGTTAACATTTACTGAAATGTTCAGCTTTGAGGTACGTTGTGGTCCATCCCGATTTTCTAACACTGCAGTGTTATCCCGTTTCCAATGTAATATCCCTATTTTCGTAATAATATACGCCAACGGCTTCACTCTTCAGAGCTCATTGATATTTGTAAACAGTAATAGTAGGCAGGTGTTCTGTGTACGGCAAGTGTTTATTTTTTGAAGTACTGGCTTTCGTCAACACTTGCGCTCAGTTGTCCTCCTGCACTCTGTTTTTCTTCCTTATGCTATTCATTCATTTACTTATTTTTATTAATGTAATCATATTGACATGTTCCTACTCTAACTCTCGCGCAATCTAACTCTGAAATTATATCATTTCTTGATGCAGTTGGATACTCGTTAGAGACGTACAGTCAATCGATGATTTAAGTCTGTGTTTCCACTCGTTCCACTATATTATTGTAATATCAGCCTCTTCGGGTCCCTGCTTGTAAAATCCGCCGTGAAGTCTGGAACTCCTAACTCTTACTTCCCTGAGGTAATTCTTAGGTGTACGTTTCTGATGCTGTAATGCCACAAACTGGGGTTGAGTGGAATAGTTACTTAGTTATTTGTTTTTCTTCTTGGCACAGTTGACATCTTTTGTGCAGTGATACTCTTGCTGACTTGTCGATTCAGTTTGTTCATGCTAATGTTTGGCTTTCCCATCATTACTGATGTTATGCTACCAGTGGTGAAACGCTTTTTTCCAAGCTCGACAATGATACGTATCATTATTTGTGTCATGGTTAGTGCCTGATCGAATGAATTATCACGGCCTGCCTAAGCTCGGCTTCTGAAAATATCTTTTCTCTATCTTCGTGCGTGTTTTGATCCAGCCTCTTCAGTTGGCCAGGGAGATTTGTGTTGCTTATCTTTGTGGAGTTTAACTAGTTCTCGAGCTGATAGCGGCGAGTTAGGGTGCGTGAGTCACTAAGTACTACTACTACTACTACTGCTGCTTTACCAGAAGTTATCATTGATCAGAAATCATGAATCACTTGCCTCAAGGACAGAAGATCAACTGATCTTTATGGATCAAATTACACCATTGGTAGTATACTGCGAGTATCATATTTTTTCAATATAATACTTTTCCTGAGTCATCACTAACATTGTAACTACACACGGATGATGCAGTTTAGTGTACTCATTATTGGATTATTGTTTGAACTCAAAAACGTAGTTTTATTGAAAGCAGTAGTTGGAAAAATTTCGAGAAAATGCAGCTTTAGATTTTTCGTTTCGCAAAAATCGTCCAAAAATGAATCGGCTCAGATGGCTGTTTTTTGCTTCTTTTAAAAGTAAATAAACGATCCGAACTATGAAATTAATGACGAATTTTTTACGTAACATACTAATCCTTAATACGTTTTTTTTCAGGTGGCTTCAGCAACTTCCAAAAATGTTACCCCGAGTTGTGTGACGAAGAACTGCGCAACAATAATAATAACAACAACAACAACAACAATAACAATAGTTGCAACAACAACAGTAATACGGACAACAACTGCCGGGATGACAGCAGTGGCCTTCCCACCCATCTGCTGTCAGGCAGTTATTTTAGTGCTGGCAGCAGCGGGCTAGCGTCTCCTGACACTGAGGCTGCAATTGAGCGTGCTGCAGTCACCCAAGTCCTCCCTTACTTGTACCTCGGCAACGCCAACGACGCGCAGAACGTCGAACTCCTTCAGGTACCAGCATCTCTGCACTAGGCACCATTATTACTGTTCGAAGTATCATTACCACTCATTTACGGAAATAATATGGAGTGCGGCAACATCACTTCCTTTTTTACATTGCAAAGTGCTTTGAAAAAACGGAAGTTACGGTGCTGCACCCTATACAGTACTGGTAGCATTTGAGTGTTTCTGTATAGCAAATGAGATCGTACGCTAGAAAGCATGAGACAGAGCACATGAAAAGGAAATCCTATTAGGTAGAGGGTACTGCTGAGAATTAAAAAGGAAGACATGTAGTAAAATTCATCTTAGCTTGATAACTGAACTACTGTGTCCCTGCTCTCAGGCCTAAAAAGCTGCTTTACACAACAGATACAGGACCGTCACTCACTGCATTCGAATGTAACGCAACGAGAGGGAAGGGGGGTTCTTGAGCTTCATCCTTAAACATTCAAGACTCAGCTTGCCGACCTGGATCGGAGACATGCGCTAATTTCGCTGTAGCGATTGTTGCTGCAATAAGTAACTGTCGTGTATGCGGTAGCTGCTAGCTACAGTTCAGTTCGCTCGTGATTCAGTATAACGAGAGACTATATAACATTCCTGACACTTGTTACTCCCTCTAAAGAGAATGCGCTGAAGGGAGTGTCCTTCAACGTTTCCTATGGACTTGACTCACAAAGGGACTATGTAGGATTCCTGATCTTCTCTTGGAGGAAGGAGTAGGGATCAAACAGGAGGTATGCTGATAGTCTGTCTTCGTCAGTATACTTTGGGGGAATTGGCGTTCCTGGCCATTAACACTAGCGACTTACCACCGAGTTAGCAGCACGTGTTGCAAGATGCAGGTGACTAGATTTTAGCGACATTATCTCAATAAATTTCCTTTCTATTTCTGTTTCCTCTCTCGTGGGAGAGGCCGAATTTTCCAGCTACAAACCTGCTCCAAATGTCAAGGATTATTAACACGTTTTCTTTCTTCAATTATCCGTCCCATTGAGAAGCTCCTTGCCTTACCCTTTGAGCGATTATTATTTTTAAACGTAATGTGCAATGATAATAATGTTGCTGCTGTCATCTTCACTTGCCTTAGAAGTGTTACAGCATATTTTATTCAAGACTAGTTTGTCTCGTATTCCAAATGTATAAGAATATTTCGGGTGTATAGTGTGCAAAAAATTCAAAATGTGAATTGATTGCATATTTTGCCATATTCTCTTCTATATCTGAAGAGTATCTCTTATGTGAGAGGAAAAAGATATTTTTTAGTTCTCTTGCATATGATGTGTAACCGATGCTTGCAGCAGGGTGGCTAGACTTGATTATAACGTAGGATTTTGACTTCATGCAACAGTGATCTACATGTTCAGCCATGTAGGTCAAGTCAACTCTTCATACTTATTTGACACAGTTACTCGTATAAACAAAACGCACGAAATGTTTTTTGATTATCAAATACTTCGCATTGAAAATATTGAAAAATCCACAGTGAAAAAAATAAATATCAAATGATTGTTGACGTTTTTGCGAGTGCAGGCACTAGGTGTGAACCGCGTGCTAAACGTGACGTCGAGGGTACCGGGCTATCGAGAAGAGAGTGGCCTGCTGTGCAAAACCTTGCCTGCCCTCGACAACGGACATCAGAACCTGCGTCAGTACTTCCACGAGGCCATTGCTTTTATTGGTGAGTACCAGTGCTTGCTGCATTACAGGGCTTTTCTTGCCATAGTTCCGGGAGGCCCAAGTCTCTAAAACTTGATAAATCACAGGGAATTCTTCGTCTTTATTATGAGTATGTACTGTTTCGGGCTACAATGCGCAGAAAACTGTGAGACTGTGACTTTATTTGCAGATTGACTACTTTTGTCGTTAATTCATCTTTAAATACCAGTCGCTGCTGGTTGAAGACAAAATTTGATGGTGACCCTAATTTATAGTATCCGATTGTACTGAGTTGGTATCGACCAAGTTTTCACTCAACGATGACGTCGATAGTTTGTGTTCGATGTCTCAGAATTTAATAAATCCCATGAAAGTCCTTGATTTTTTTTTCTTGTAGTATGAAGTAAACTACCGCACGTGTTTCCTCGATTGAGGGAAAGTACGAGTATAGTATACATATTGCATCAATCAAGACTCCCATATCTCTGAATATTCATGTGACCGATTCTCTCAGATAACAATTACGTGTACCAAAGTAAGTTATCACGAAGGCCGTTTCACGTCAATGCCATGACGAGGCAATATTCAAGGCCGTAGCGTGCGACATATTTTTACCTCACGGCATACAGTGAGTATGTTAGCGGCCGCAAGAATATTGAGCAAGCGGCGGGTACGAGAGAGCCTCCGTGTCCGGCTCCACCATGACGTCACTGTGGGGTGCTTGCTTGGGCCCCGAAGAAACGCGGATCTCGCCTCCGCCGCAGCTTCAAGGCGCTTCATCTGCACCGTCTTGTGCTTTCATATAAACTGATCCAATGTGGTCTGTAGCAGTCTTTTTGTTTATACATTTGCTTGTCACTACGTAAAATATGAACAAATTTCATGAAACATTGTCGAACTTTAGAATTGCATAGCATCAATAAGGAGAAGCATATTGATAATGTTTAATAAAAAAGATCATTCTAAATCTGAAGTGTCTTCTGTTCGAGGATCACATGATTGACTACATCTCATGGAGAAAAACTAATGAGTGTCAGAGCCATTTTTCGATGACGTTCAAGGGTCGACTACATCGAGGAAACGTGTCTGTCGCCGAGTTTGAGAACGTCGAGCGCGTTCGTAAAACGGAGTAGGGTGCCGCCATATTGAGTAGTGACTCAGAGCAGCGTCATGTTCGCTCTTATTACTTGTGACGGCAGAGCTTGCGCACTGTAGTTCACGTACAGCACTCCTGCTGCGGCTGACAGTCTGAATAGCTGTTTCGTGGCGTGACATGCACGTAACACGTGACGTCATCATATCTTGAAACTTACTGTGCTTTAGATAACGAGGTACAATCAATTTGTTTAAACCGCACGCTTATTCCACTTATTCGTTGTGTTGAGCTATGAACCTGGACAAAAGTGGAAGTATTAAGTACGAACGATACCCGCTCCACCTAAAAATTTTTCTTGTAAAAGAGACCATTTGGAGTCGCATAATGTATACGAATTCATTTTTTAATAAAAACTAGTAGTAGTAGTAGTAGACAGACCCGAAGAGATGCTTGCTAGTTGGTGTTTTTCGTAAGCGTAGCGTCTTGGTTTAACGATGTTCGTAGTCATCACTGTGCTAATTACAGGTGCAATTACGTGGTCTAGAGGAGGTTGTTTGTCAAGTGTTAGTAGGTTTGATATAATCGTTTAGGAAGCTCGGTATTTTTTCCGTAATAGTCCCGACGTCTCGTTTGATGAATACCATAAACGCGTGTTGTCTATTTATAGTTTGTGTTCTTGATTCTTGAAATTGTCATTTATTTTAAAAGTTCACTAATACTCGCTAGCACAGCGTGAGTAAAACTTGACAATTGCTCTGTTAAAAATTTGTAATATATGTATCTCTCCTGTTATTCTATTATATGGGACGGCATGGGACTTCGGTATTGAACCAAGAATGGGCCAAACGGCTCGTTCCTATTGCCTTATTCTATTCTATTCTATATTTATAGTTTCATTGCTAATGTTTCTTGCTTTAGTTTCGTCAAACTTTCTCCGTTTTGACTTACACAATAAGTTTGCACTGTTATCGTGCTCTTTGTGTGCGATGTCTGGAACTTAGCGCGTTTATGAATATCTTCCAAAGCAATGTATATAAATTTATGAAATATAAATCTGATAGAGCATAAAATGAGCTGTCAATTCTGGAAGCCAATGTAGCAGTACAGTTCAAAATTAGCTTAGTTGTGTAGTCGATTCCATTGTAAGAGTTTCTTTTTGTTCATTCACGTCTGTTTGCATAAGTTGTTGATTATAATGACACTTCAAAGATAACATTACGTGTCGCTTTGTTGACTATAATTTCAGTCTTCGATTTTATATCTTACGTACAGAAATTAGAACTCACGTAAATTAGACGACAGCCAGTTTTCCAGTTAACTTATGAAGCCTGTCATTTCGATGAATTGTGAATAATTTTCGGATTCAACGGTTTTTGTAGAAGTGAGTCGAATATCGAACATTGATAAACGCTTGGAATAAGCAAGTTATTTTTGTTCATTAGTAATTTGGTGTCGTGCATGCGTGCAGGGAGCTCTTCAGGAACCGTTCTGCTGCATCCTGTCATTACTTGTGTTGCTGGGGGCGTTTGAACTAAAGCTCTAGCGCTTCTTTTGTCTATTTCCTTCCAAACAGGTTTTTCCAGTTTCTCTAACATATTGACAGTGTTCGAGAATTTTACATTGATTTGTGTCCATTTCTGACACAGAGCAGCATGGTGTTTGTATTATACATGGTGTGGCAGAGTTCAGGAGACCAGCAGGGTTTAGTATACTGACAGCAAGGTAGAGGGTAGAGCAAGATGTGAGGGGAAGGGGATTTGTAAAGCGGTAGACGAGTAGAAATATCGAGCGTAGATATCGACGAGCGAGGGCTGCCGCATTGTTGTGAGCGTGACTCATAGCGAGGGATCCTCGTCAGGTGTGTGTGGAGGGCTTCTTCTTCTCAAATGCTGCATTGATTTACTGTGCTGCTGTAACTACTTCTGCTACTACAAAAGATACTCATTTTTATTCATTTTACAAAGAGGCACGTTCGCTTAGAAAATAGGTGTAAACTCGCAACTCTTTTAATATTGCACAATCGTACGCTTTTGATATTGTTTCTCTGTCAATTTTGACGCTTGGCTGGTACCTAAAAAATTGTTATCGCCTACCTATTCTTAACAATCTTTGTATTCGATTTCAAGGGATTTTATAGTTATGCATGTCAATTTGTCTGTGCATGGCTCACTGCTGTTTTCCTTCCATATTAGGGCGGTAGTTCTGTGATGGGGAGGGGAGTTAGGAGTGTTATGAAAAAAGGCTTTTACATTTTTTCTCTATCGAGGTAGAGTTGACAAATTACGCCAAGTTGTACTAACATGCTATGTACTTGCATGTCATGTCACTCATGAACGAATTTGAGGTAGCTAGCGGAACCCTTGCTCAGCTAGTGTTTCGTCTGCGACCTCCTTGCCATTGTGATCATTAGTGGTGTATGTAACAACATCCGTTCGCGATAGCATTTCATTTATTAACTGCTTAGTGTAATAAATTAGCATTACATACCTGATTGCTTAGTTCTGCGTTTGATTTGTTGCCCCGAAGGGTGAACACAATTCAATATGAGGGAGCTACTGGTGAAAAAGACTACGTATCGTACATATCGTGTATGTAATAGAGTTGTATGGTTAGGAAGCAGCAGACGTCTTGCGTTCGGTATACCATTTTGGGATGAGATACATTGCGCTCTGCAAATTTAGCTTGGCTGAGATAATTTGCAATATTTAGTTCCAAAGGTTTCAGAAATATTACAGTATATATTTAGTATGTGAATTAAAACATTTCCAAAGCGCTACTTTCTGATTATTTGGATCGGTCAACATTCCAGGGCCAAAGGGAAGAAGACGTTATTGCTGCGTATCATGACCGTCTTCGTTTTATTTGTTCGTTTGAATATATCTTTGTGAATATTTTTTGTGCTTGAAAATAGTTCATGCATTTCAAATCGTATAAGATAAGTCAATGTCTTGTAATGAATTAACTGTGATGGTTGTGATGAATAAAATTTCTCCATTTAATCTTACGGGGCAATTAAGTCGCGCGTTTCATTTCATCAGTGAGCTCATCTTCCGTTTCTGATGTCATCATTGTATTTATAGGTCCTAAAGAGTCGAGCTAAACTAGTCACGCTCTCTGATGTTATTTTTAGACCAAACTTCTGCTTCTGGCAGCTGGCATTTTATTAATGGTCCACCAATTTATACTCCTGTGATAACAACCTTGCATCTTGTGTAAGATGGCATCAGTATAAGAATTCCACCATGTGCTCTGAAAAGCCAGTTTGGAAAGGAAATATTTTTCAACTCTAAATTGCCAACCCTCATCCTTGCCATTTGGTTCTCTCTTCCCCAATTGAAACCGGACGTTGCCTATGATGGTTACATCCGGCGTGTTCTGCACGCCTCCACTGGGCACCATGCCATGCTCAATGCCTGTGTAGTGTGACCGTCGTAAACTGAGTTACAGGCGTCTCGTGTCCACGCCACCAACCTCGTTTTCTACTTTGTAGAGGGACACGAAATGAGGATTTATGACCGTCACGTTGCTCAACTTGGATGTATTTGTTTCTTGGTTGCCTATTCGTTGCCTCTTCGTTGAGTATTCAAGTTTTTCTGGAGAACACAGTGCTATAATTTTCTTGTGCTACTCTCATCAGTCCAGTAAAGCTGCACTTAATTTAGAGTGAAGGCAAAAAGAATCTTTCGTTTGACATTCATGCGAGGGAAGCAGACGGTGCTTTGTTATAGGTACTGTTGCAGGTGCTGGAAAACTCCATTAGTAATGTTCCTGGAAGGTTGGGGCTTCGGGATGTTTCGTCCTCCTTCATTACTGGGGTTTTCCTGGAAATTTGGTAATTGTGAGCCGTGGCTGAGCAGCCACTCACTCGTCCCAGACGCCTGTGCATGAGCGTCCGCGATCCTGCTGTTGTTTTTATGAATGTAGTCAGTGATGACCTCATACTCGTTACATGTTCTCGAACATGCAATTAGAATATGCATGAATTAGCTTATTTTGGATTTCCTTGAATTGGACCTCTACAGTTGGGTAGGGGACATCGTTGCTAGAATGCTTGGAAAATCGGTTTCAAATTCAGCAAGTCAGGCGCATGGATCCTGGGAATTACGAACTTTAATTCGTTTATCCTACTCCTAGTTAAACTCTAATAATTTTTCCCAGTGTTTCAGCCCTTAAATATAGAAATTACCGTTTTAAATGTACTGTGATGTCTCTGATGCACGTGGAAGATCACCTTCCACAAATCAAACTTTCGCTATCGATATTTGTCGAAACTCGTCGACTTTCACTACAAACTATCGATAATTTATTGATTCGAGTGTAATTTGCGTGAAGCATTACATTGTCGAGGAAAGTCTTATGGGATTGAACATTATAAGGTAAGTTCGTGGCTAGTTTGCCTGCCTGGCTGCCGCATGAGTAAAGGATTCGGATTTTAAGGCTGACGCGCTTGGAGCTTCCTCCAGGCTGCTTCTGATGTCACCTCCGCGTCTAGTGGCTTAAAGTGTGGCTCCCTTGAACCTAATATCATGGGGGCAATGACATTCTACAATTAAACATGCTAAATTATATTCTATTGATTAAAAGACTCATCGAAAGTTACAACTTCTGAGATTGTATAATTATGAAATGTGATGGATATTCTAGAATAACTACTCTTTTCAGCCGTATTGATATTTACTTCTTCATTGCAGCCCAACCTGAAAGACCTTTTGTTAAGCACGAACGTATTCTCCATCGCCAATTCACTGGTGCCCAAGTTTTTATTCTCATATACGTACATATATATCCCTCGGCTAACTCATCATTAGTAATGCAATATTTTAGTGCTCGTAGTGTTAGGTACAAATTTGTTAATAAACATCAAATGTTCATTTGTAAATGTAGATAGGCATCTGACTCATTCTTGAAGAACTTTGTTCTGAAAGACCCAGCTGTGAGAAATCGGTGTTGCTATGCAGACCCTTATACGAGTACCTGTTTTATCTAAAGTTTCAAATTAGCCTTTCAAGAAGAACCTAGACAATATGGGTGCTAATTGTGGCCAAGTGGTTCGCTTGCTCATAGCGTCATCATTAAACAAAGATGGGAAGCCGTTGTGATGAGCTGCTATGCTCGTTTTACGCCCTCTTTTTGAGGTTAGTGCTCCTGTGTCTTACAGCCATCTATGTGTGTGTTCTTAGAATGCACCACAGAGTATTATCCCGAGGGAAAGTTTAGCCTTCTCGTGCAAGGAAGAATTAAGAGCTCATCCATATATCATCCTTGCAAAGAAATGATAAATTTTCTATGAAATTTCACTGACAGTTGTAAAACTATGATAAAATCAGGATACGAGGAAGAGGTCTATCGTATCCTTGAAGGTTGCGACTTTCTAATGAATATTCTAGTATGATAGTCTCGCTGAAGTGATGTACCTATAACATCTCCTTGTATATTCTCGTTGCCACGGGAATTCTGCTGCAGCATTCCCCGCGGTGCCCTGCTATCTCATTGTGATGGTCCTTGGAAAACCCGCAATGATCTGCGTCATCGTGCATGGGTACATTTGGACTCGATATTGCTGCTTGTTTTCTACGCGTTGGAGCAGTCCACTCAATTCGTTTCTTTTCTTGTCTTGAAAACAAAAATTTCTTCAATCACGGTACGATATTGTTTTTGCGTCATGATAGTCTTTTTATGACCAAGTTTTATAAATCAGTTCTCTAGAACTACAAATGCTAAAAAACATGACTTTGATTCGTTTAATTTATTTTGATAATGACGAGAATTGAAAATCTGTAGACAATTTTTGACGCACGAACCGAATCATTCCGTTGGTTTTGTAGCACAAAAATTTGTCGAAAGAGTGACTTTGAATATTGAAAGTTTACATATCAGTTCAGGGTGCTCATCATGCTGATCTTTTTCCAGCGCGGCAATCAAATGCGGTAGTTTTATGCATTGTAAGTTGCGTGTATTCTATGCAAGTTCAGGCCGTCATGAGTGACTCGTCTGTCGTTAAGTCGATTTCGATCCCCAGATTCACTCTTAGAATGATGTTTAGGTAAGACACTGTCTTTCACACTAATAATTCTGAAGAAATGAGAAGAAGGAAATTCAAGTCCATGAACCTGCTGGCGGTCAGCTGCCTCAGTCAGGTTTCAAGCGTTACGTCGCTCTCGGATCTCGTGGATTGCGCGCAGCGGTTAGTGCGCTCACGGAGCCGTGTCGGATGCATGATGTCACTAGCGGTGATATCACCGTCACTGATGTCACTCATTCTGCTATGCGCTACGATTTGCGTTTCACCTTCTACTGAAGTTTGCTTTCTTTCTCTAGCTATTGAAAGTTCTTTGGCGCGTTCATCTTCGAAATTGTTAATTTTTTTCGTGCGGTTCGCTACTTTTGCCACGCTTCTCTACTCTATTGCTAATGTCCCATTATTGCCCTATAATTATTGAATTATAATTTCTGCTTTATAGACGATTAGTCTTGTATTTCATGAGCGGAAATATATTTACCTGCCGAAAATTACTGAAACTTTGCTTCCATACATATAAAGTATCTATGTATGTATTGGTTAAATATACTGTTTACAATCTTTAGTAATTACAACCTTAAATAGTTGTGTTACATTATGTTTGCTAATAAATGACATTTTGTTTTGGGGAGCTCTCTACTTTTAAAACCCGAAGAGTTCGATAACACGTTCCGTTACGGACTGATAACTGTAAGGCCTGTTACATTCGCTCCGTCACGTAGTAATGCGAAACTTTTCGCAAGAAATCTAGTCATGATACTTCTTACATTCGCTCTCGGGTTATTTTCCTCACTCATTTGTTACTCGAGTTAGCTGGGAATGTAGAGCGTAATTATTTAAATGAGTCCTGTAACAGCTTGGATTACAAAGGGTATTACTCACATAGGATGTCAGCAAATTTTCTAAGGTTTCAACTGAAAAAATGTGCATTCAATGGGGATTCCGATGTTGAAACAAATACTTTTGTATCGTTAAATTTATCATATTTAGCTACCTTGCGAGGGAAATGTTTTCCAGTTGAGACAAATTTAAATGAACTATCGTATGTTTTATGAGCACATTGTGATAATGAGCATTACATTTAGCTTATTTCTTATTTATTTATGTAGTGTTTTGAATCGCTCTTCTCGCAAGGACACACTATTACTTGATTAAAGTTGTCGTTCTGAAAACTGATTGTTAAATTCCGTTTCATGTACTTGATAACGTATAAAGAGTTTAGAATCATACAAACATAAATTCTAAGAAATTACTGATAGTCTTGAATGCTGGTGGGTGTACGAATAATTGCGTGCATAACAGATTTTTCACTGATATTTTCTACGACACGAAATAGTTTTTGCTCAACAAATGGAGTAAACGTTGAATTGAAGTGTTGTACTTGGTATTTTCTCTGCATTAAGTGCACTAAGAGTTTTCTTTATGCGTGGTAATGTATGAGCTCTGGTGCAAGACTGAAGCTATAGTTGTGCCTTTCGTACGCAAGGTGAATGTTAGCTTTGTTTCCGTTTATTTCTGAACGATACAGTTAATAAACCAGCGAGTGTCAACTTGCCAAATGATACGTGTGTTCAGTGTGTTATATTTATTGTGTTTTACAAAGACTGTTAAGCTCCTACGTTATTTATAACTCAAGAAATATGCTTATGAATGAATGTTCTTATTTCCAAATTAATGCCAGGCCTGGTGCTGATCTGTTGCTCCAAAAATAACGAATTTGTAGTGAAACTTCTGTATTTACTATTCGAAAGGCATATGTTGACTTTCATTTTATCTTCCATGTGCAGATTGCTGCAAGTACAGCGGCGAGCGTGTGCTGGTGCACTGCCAGGCTGGTATCTCGAGGTCAGCCACGATTGTGATCGCGTATCTCATGTACGCAAACAGGGAACCCATGATCAGCGCTTACCAGACCCTCAAAGGATTGAGGACTATCATCTCCCCTAACCTGAACTTCATGGGTCAGCTGCTCGAGTGGGAATCTTTCTTGAGAGCAAACAGCCTGGAGACAACCGAGCGCAAACCGTGCCATCAGTGCGAGTGGAAGATCCAAGATAGCACACCTCTCCCAACGGCGTGTCAATTATGACCCCAGTGTGCTAAGGGATGTTATAATAACTGGATACTGTGCGATTCCGACCATCGTCTACCCAAAAAAATTAATTGCCCGGTTTGTCTTCGAAATCATTTTGTTAACCAAAATAATAATAACAATAATGTGTCCCTTTCAAAAAAGTCAAACAAACTAGAACAGCAATCCATTTTCATCGACACTGAAGCGTTGGGTTGCACAGATGCTACATCCTTCCAATGTAATTTACCTGCATTATTGTTGACTCCTCCTTCGCCTTCTTCTTGGGGTGAGACCGAATGTTGCGACACTGCTTCATCAGAAACTCGGAAACAAAAGTCAAGCTCTTCGCATACTACATCTCTTAGTTCCATTCAATTGCGTGCTCTGTCACCATCTACATCTCCTGAACTGAAACTGCCTCTGATTCCTTGCTTCAACTCTGAGGTCTTGACCGAATTTAGTTGTAACTCGGTTCCAAATTTCCAGGATAGTGTTGCGTCGAATTCCACGACTGGCTTTTTCGAGTTTTCGAATGCAAACACGTGTGATCTTCAGAAGAAAGCAGTCTTTTCGACTGCTCTCCCAAACAATTGTTCTGCTGCAGCCGGTAACGATCGTAAAGAGAGCAAGTGTAGCGATGAGAAGGCAGCAGTCCTGGAGGTGCCTGCTGGAGTGACGTACCGTCGCAGTGTTAGTGCTCCAAGTGAGAACCAAGGCGATGACTGTACCACTGGCGTGAGCAGTAGTAGTGTTTGCTGGAAAACTCTTAAGGGGGAATACAAGATGGATGTTATTGATCATCTTGTCAAAATTCAAGAAAAGTTCAACGCTGGCGGTGTTTCTTCTAAGCGCAAATTAGACGAAACTAACTTGAAGCTCTCTGAAACCACGGTGGAGTTCAGCTATAAGAATTTGTATCAGAGCTTTACCAAGGCGTCGGATATGCATAGTTTATCGAGTAGACAAAAAGAAATATCGTGTGCTACTTCAAAACTTAACTCTGTCATGAAAACAATTGAAGAAGCATCGACGAGTACTGGTCATGAGCTTCCAGGGAAATATTCCCATGAAGAGCCCGAAGCAGCAGATGTTGATGAGACCTCATCGCCTGCTGTAGCGTCTCTCAAAAGACCTTATGACTGTGATAGCTCGCTGGAGCCACAGCTTCCAACACAGTCGGTCGTAGAAAAACGACCCCGACTTGTACGATCGTAATTCTCGATGCTCATGCTCTTAACATAGGAGGTCGCCCGTGTTCCATGAACATCGCTTGTTGAAGCTTATCTTACATATCGACTTCGCTGTGCGAATTATAGATGAACTTTTGAAGCCTTGACTTTACTTGACGAGGACTTGTTTCCAAGCCTGAAATAAAATTACCCACTTTGTGTATCAATACACTTCTTGTGACTTATCATTTAGTTTTCGGATGGTGGCATTACTATATCCGTTTCAATGAGGCTGATACTTAAGATCTTATAAGTCATAGTATTAATATTTGTATATATTGGCGATCTCTGTCATCCGTTTCCATGCCCATAAATGCCCGTCTCCACATAAACTTACGTCATCTCGGTTGACTGCAAACAGCCATAAAAGACAGGAATAAGTTTTATTGTACTTAACATAGTTGTGACTACTGTTCAAAATCTGTGCAGCATTTATGATCTTCTGTTTCTGAAAAGCAGCTTAATCACCTTTCCATGGAAGCAGCTTTAAACCTTAAACCCTTCAACCTATATTTATTTATCGCCATTTTTTCTTAACTAACTCTAGTACTGGTCTTTACGGATTAGCACTATCTTGATTTATCAAAAAAAATTGTTTTGAGGTAGCTGGTAGAGGATTTTTCAATATTTTGTTATAATGAACATCAAAAAGCTTGAATTCGTTTTTCAATGCAGCTAAACTATTTTTCTTCTTCATAGAAATGCTGTCATATTCTCAAATCAAGTAGAACTTGGAAGTATTGTATTCTTTATCTTCGTGCAATTGCTTCATTGAACATTTTGCCTTTTCCATCAGTGACTTTAGTGCCTTCCACCAGTACTCTACCCTTATTGTAGCGGCGTGTGTGCACTGTATAAATCATATACAATCCGTAGATCCTGCTCTTGTTGATGACATCTTTCAGTCAGTGAAGTTATGTCATGTCTATGAGTCGTTTCCTAACGAAAATATGAGTCGTTGAACGCAGGGGAGTTCACTGTGAGTATAGATGCTCGAATTACTTCATGTATAGTGAATTAAACTGTATATTCACGAAGAGAAAAGCTTAAGTTTTCGTGCATTCATAAAATTAATACACTAGGAATTGCCTCAGAACAAACGTAAGCTCAACTGATCATGTGAAGATAAACTAACTCTCAATGGTCAAGAAAGTGTAATTTTAATCAAGGATCTGAATTAAATTAGTTGATATAGACATTGTATATGTAGATAGAACCGTAACATGTTTTTTGTCACATTTATAGTATTGGATTCTGTATATTTTTATGTTTTCGATATTTTAAAGAAAAGTGTGAGCAAAGTACAGCACTTACGAGGCTTCTCCTGGCATTGGTAAAGTTTTGTGCCATCTTTATTTCATAAGTGCGCTTGCTCAGTCATCTTTCGTTGTAGCATTCTGAGTGTAAATATACATAATAGAGTAAGCGTATTAGTCATATTACTTCTCGGCCTCTGTGTGATTTGTGGTGTAGCTTTATTTCGTGAAACGGATTTTGCAAACAAGGAATTAACCTATCATGATGCTGCTCTCTTAAGTATTAGGGTTTAATGAAAGTATTAAATTTTAAGGTCAAACGAGGCTAAAACCTCATAATTAGTCATATAAATTAGAATAAAATGTAAGCATCTCAGGTGTCGAGCTACCTTCGTCATTTAATATAGTATTTTGAGTCCGTATTTTCCTCAGACGTTCTACATACTGTTTTTGTCGTGGTAAGATTTTAAGTATAATTTCGTGTGTTAATTTTGTCATTAGCTCTTAACAATTGTAATAAAGAGCTTTTTAATGGTTAAGTGAATGAGGTTTTAGAGGAAGTCCATTCGTATTATGAATGAAAGCGATTTCTAGCTTTTGCGCCCTAGTTTCTCCCTTGTTCCGTCCCCGTCGTTCCGAATTAGTTTATATTTGCTTAAACGTGGCTTCTTCATTTCAAATTATTCCAACTGGCTGATATGCTCGTGCCAATAATTATTTTTCCAACATGGAACGTAAATTTTAAGTTGCCCTGGTTCAAGTTCTCAAGCGAGACTTCAATCCTTCAATTACGTGACCTGTGCTTTTTCACCAACTTTTCATTTCCGGAATGTAAAATAGATTTAACATAGATGAAGTAAGATTATCGTGTGAGATAGCAATGGTGAAATGAGTTTCCCTCGTGTTGGTCGGACGTAAGGATCAAAGCTTTGTTCCTTGAAGATTTCTTGACGAGTGAACTAGTCTAGTCTTATTTCCAAGTTAGCATAGGTGGAGCGAATGATTTTATTAAGAACACTATTTATTGTGAAGTGTATAACATTTTCATTAGGTTTCAAGTATTTATTGATAGAAAGGACTTGAGCAATAAAATGCTCGAGAACAACATAAATCTTGGTTTATTACAAAAAGTTTCCTTGACCTCAGGCGGTAACACGACGCATGCTGGTTTTCAGCGATGAGAAATAGTCGCAGGAAAGCGAGATTCAGAACGTAAAACCTAAAGGTATGTCTTGGCACAAGTTGAGAAAATACGAATGAAATAACTCACTAATAGAACAAGATAGTGTTGATCACTACTGGAATGTATGTTTGATCTTTACACTGCACACATATTGTGAAAATACTGAAAACATCACGCAAAGCCTATCTCAACCACACAGATGAAAACGGCTGCAATTCGAAACAGAATTCGTATGAAATTCAAAGTTCCAAAAAATTTGCTTTCGAAATTTTAAGACTACGAGTACGGTCTCAGTGGGTCAGATCATAGATGTCTGCGGCAGGAATAAAATAGTGAAGGCTTCTGTAATCTCTCAGCGACAATACATTAAACGGAAATTATTTGGCATCACGTAGGACTGACTAGTACGATTAAAAAAAAGTATTTCATATTCAACTAAGTGAATCCATACACATATTTAATATCAAGTGAGTCAAACATTTACGCTAGCTGATAACAGTAATTCAATCTTCATCACTGGATGAAGATCGGGAACGCTATCAAAACCGCAAGCAAAATTCGTAATTTGTTAGAAAGGCGCGACTTTGTCCTACGGCCTAAAGCAACATGCGAACAAGAGGGGCTTGAAACCTGAAGTCTCTAGAAATTAATGAAGTCGACCCTATTATGGACTTTTTGCTTAGAAGCCTTAACATCCAAAATTACCCTAGACATGTTATATAACTCCTCTTATTGCACTAAAAACAAACTCGAACATGAAAGAAATGAAGAGACTAACGCAGACGTCCCCACACAAAAGTGAGCAAATGCAGGTTGATTTCGGTAATTTTCGATGTTTTTTCACGATAAACATGTGAAAGAACGAGTACCTATGTCAGTCTAACTCTACCAAAAAAATACATTCACATATTAGCAACCGCAAATATTTTCACTAATTTTAACACAATTATAATGATTAAAACTATTTATCGAATCCTATCCACCAATCGGCGTCATAAACAATTGAAGGAATTCTACGATAGCAATCTTTAAGTCTTTACAGAGCGTTGAGAAGAATAAGTAACTCCCCGCTTTGCAGAGCAGAGCATTCAGAGTAAATTGACTACAACACCAGCAAATTAACCAACAAGAACACTACTCGACCATCTAACATTGCACTACTTCACAGTACCACTCACCTAGCTAATATAAAACGGCTAATCAACAACAATCAGCTAATGTATCCAAGCCCTTTCCTGCAGGACTCATAAACTCACAAATTCTTTTACAAGACGAGAAAACTGAAGATTTCTAGAACTACGTTAGCTTACATAAATTTCCTCTTCAACTTCGATCAAGACTTGAACATCGAAGTGTTGAAAGCACATTAAATAATTTTAACGAATTAACTATCTTCAGTTCGAGAAGTGTCAATACATAACAATGCTCTTGAGCACAGTAGCAGTAACAACTGTGCTTCATTACTTACAACTGGTATCTCAAATTCTGAAAAAAATTTAAGACCTTCAAACGTAATATAATCGGACGTGTTTGTTGCACAGCGCTTAGCTGATACACATATTACTCCCAAAAGAGAAAAAGAGGAAGGGACGAACAAAAATCAAGAAACTAAATAGAAACGTGTTACTAAATTCACAATGCATTTTTCTGTAACCACTGGACCTGCACGTGGGTCGCTGAAGACGCTAATGAAAAGTGCCATATTCCCCGCAGACACAACAGACTAACAATATGCTACTCCGAATTTCATTGGAAACTATAAAAACAGTCATTTACATGGTTAAAAATAAAGCACTGCGACCTAAGTCCATCGAAATGTTTCCTTATTAGCAATAAAAACGGTTCGAGTGATGCAAATATTACGGACAAATCAAGATTGGGTACGAGTTACAAGAAGGGTAACGTCCACTAACACTATCGACTAGTTATGTTGAGAAAACATTGATACGGACCGTGAAGACGGGATGTTACGAGTACTGAAACCGGCTAAGAAAAAAATATTTCTATTTATTTATGAAAGTTTTATTGGGTTGACCAAAAAGTTCGTTTTTCAATGTCATCTTTCCGGCTTTCTATAATGCATTAAATGTTCTTAGTCTTCAAATACTGTATTCGGTTTAGCGAACATGTTGACGCTAGTGTGTAATAACACACTAACACAGAACTAACACTGACTGACATGCAAATCTTGTGCATAGAGTTTCCATTAGTGATTCGTTGCTAAAACGGGAAAGTAGTGACCCTTTTTTGAAACGCATTATTACTGAGATGAGAAGTGGATTCTGCACAGTAATGTCACACGCAAAAGATCGTGGAAAACGGCACATGATCTAGCACAAAGAACACCCAAAGCAGGCCTCCATTCAAAAAATGTGATGTTATCGGTATGGTGGGATTGGAAAGGTCTCATCTTTTTTGAACTTCTTTCTACAAACAGAACCATCAATTCAGCGGTTTACTGCGAACAACTGAACAAATTAAGCATGGCTCTCCTTCAGAAGGGACCGGAGCTAGTCAATCGTAAAGGCGTTGTTTTTCACCATGACAACGCACGGCCACATACTGCTTTGGCTACTCGAGAAAAGTTGCTGCGCTTGGGTGGGAAGTTTTACCTCACCCTCCATATTCTCCAGATTTGGCTCCATCTAATTTCCATGTTTCGTTCACTGCAGAATTTATTCAATGGGAAGGAATTTGATTCTGATGAAGATGTTAAAAGTTTCTTGGACATCTTCTTCACCAATAAAGAGCCTACATTCTTTGAACAGAGGATTAAAACCTTACCAAACAGATGGAAAATAGTAGTAGATGCACATGGAAACTACTTTATTGACTAAATAAATGTTTCTACATATTAATCTGGTTTTAACTTCATCTTCAAAAAAACGAACTTTTTGGCCAACCAATGGAATGTATGTTAACTAGACATTAGAAGAAGATATTAAATTCAAACAATTCCATCTAACTACTTGAAACGTGGAAAAAAGTGTAACGGCCTAAATTAAATGGTACAAAAAACTGAAGTTCGAACTTTCATACAAATGAAATCAAACAACCGATAAAAGGGTGAAGAAATGGGAGCGCATGACTTTTTTGAAGACGGTGAGGGAGCATCCTTATTTCTGGTGTGTTTAAAAATTTAACGCGTTAAATAAGATCGATATGACACTAATTATTATTACTAAATTCTGGGCTGTGAGGTCAGCAGAGGTGATTGACCAGTTATGTACAAATTATTGCGCAACATTCAATGACACGGCCATCATTTTCCTCCGTTAGCACCTCGAATACCCTTAAAATCCCGAAAACTAGAGTAAGTGGAATGCGTGGAACATTTTCTGAATCAAGTTAAGCTATCGGACGATACGACATAGATAATAAGTTAGCAGAAAACTCTTGGGTACACCGATTTAGACTAGATTGTAGATTCCATTCGGTCGACGCTAATTATCCAACTAGTTACCACTTCCTGTACTTGTGTTCCTCGTTATTTTTGTGACATTTACTAGTCGAACGCAATCAAACGCACGCACATAAAAAGAAACCAGGCATGTAGGAACCACGGCTATTGTCACAGCAATACTAACATTAAAGTTTGCAGCTAACTTAATTAGAACGAGAAAATTAAAAATGTTTATGCCTCTGACTGTTGAACCTAACTTCTATAGATTAATTCCCCAAAATATGCACGAGACAATATCCTTCCAGTAGAATACAACTATACCAAAACTATAATACTCAACGCATAGAATTCTCTCGGTGAGAACTAAAAAAATACATCAAAACATACATAAAACCTGAAAGTACTATTAGAATAAGTAACTCGTCACAGTTAATTTCCTAGTTAAACGTACTTTAAGTACCGTAGCAACTGATGTAAGCAATATTTCTTCGATGAACACGTAATTTGACTATTCTAGAACTCTGACGACTTCTAGGTCAGTATCCTACAGAATTTCAATACTTACGACTCTGACGCTGCCAGTCCTGGTAAGGATGATTAAGCACCTCTGGATATATGCTTCTTCCTGTCTATCTTTGGCGCGATGAGGTCTCGAGCAGGGATGGCGGCCAGGATCTTGTTGCTATCTTCCTTGTTGCTGTTGCCGACGTTGCTCTGACAATCACACCAGGGAGTTTCCTTCTCATCACACTGCAAAGCCACGTTCAGCACTGTCACATGAGCCCCCTCTATACTAAGCTGCAAAAAACAGGGATAAATATATAGAAACAAATCAAGTGTATAAACGTGCGTAATCTCACGTACTTCTACCGGAAGCGAGATCATCGAGAATAGGTAAGTAGCAAATAGCAAATGCACCACCTGGGTGCATTGCAGAACTGGGACAGTTCTTAACGGGGATGACTCAGCTCGTCCTCGTTTTCCCGCCCGTATGATTGAGTGCCAAGAAATATTTTTAATATCAGGGTAAAAGTACAAGAGAAAATTTCATTGCTCGGAAGAAATATGATTCACCGAAATATTTTTTCAAGGTTTTATAATCTTCCATTTCATAGTAGCAGAAGTCGTAGGATGTCTTGGAATAAATTAAATAGACTAGAATTTAAGTCCTATGCATATTGATCAACTAGACAGCACTGAAAATATCAACTGTAAACCGGGCAGAACCCCAGAGTTACACTCTGAGTTACTTTTCAGCTACGGTGAAAGTAACTTTTAGAAAGTTAATTCAAATAAACATTGCACACACGACAGGTTTCCTAATTCAGTCCTTTCTTATAACTGAAGTAAAGCTTCCTCTCAAGATAAACGCATACGTATAACCAATATCAATTTTATGTAAATATAAAAGTCCACACACACGAACAAGCATATTGCTTTGTTAAGTCCACACGAACATCAGGTATCCAGGGCTGCACACAAGCAACCTCGAGGTCCGCACCTTCCTACGACTCATAAGGTAGTAGTTGAGCGTGTTGAGGCCGGTCTGGCGGTCACGCCGCCTTGTCAGCAGGTGCTGGTCGTAGCATCGAATTTCGTCACGGTGCCGCACTTTCCTGTCGTGGATGTGCCTGTAAAGAGCAATATGTTAATTATGTTGTGTTTACTTCCTTCATCATGCAACACTGCGTTTCTTTTCTCGTTTTGTAAAGCTTATGAATACACTTAGCCAACACAGTGTGTATCCTAGTATATTACCCTGAAATCAGGGATATAACTATGCTAGGGAAAACTATGTTTGGAGTGAACACTTTTCAGCATCTCAGCCATGACTTTCCTCGACATACACAAGCAATAATCTACGAAAGATCACTGTGCGAAGTGAACAAAAAATTACATGACTTTGAATATTTTGAGCTACTATTGATCAAGGGTCAACACTTCTTTCAACTTGAATTAAAAAAAACTGGAAATGAATGTAACTTGCGCGTCAATAAATTCAGCTTTTCCTAAAGGGATAAAAGAATGGTTTGGGTTAAAAATCTCCACATAAAATCATCAGGCACGATTATAAAATATTACCCAGCCTTTCAAGACGTAAATTTAGTTCCTACCAGACGTGTTGTTAAGAATTCTTCTCGCTGAGCTGACGTACCTCAAATAACCACAAACACCATAATGTTAATGCCTTATCATTATTAGACACTGGGTTACGTTATACTCTAGCTAGTAGACAATGTAACGAAGCTATCGAATACCACTAATACTTTTATATTTAGGAATAATAAAATCTGCAGTTTGATTACTCTTCGAAAAGCATTTATAGGATATTTTTCTCGCGAAATCAATAAATTTCTACTAAGTAAAAATTTGCGATTACGAGTAAGCACAAGATCTGAGGAGACGTTTATTTGGCGATACTTGAAGTGTTGCAAAACTAAACGCGCAAAGCGCTAACTCATCACGTTTTTTTCATCAGTTTTTTCAACTTAACCCTTTAGCGACGAAAAGGAGCATACGGTCCTCTTTTACGGTCTTTGGGAGAATTGTTCTAATAATTAACCCTTTCGCTGCGGGACGGTATAGCCAGCGAGCGGCGCAGCCAGTGAGCTCACTATTACGGGAGCTCGATAAGTGTAGCAGCGGTACACACACATATGCTTATGACTGATCTCCTCAGTTACCCGTCACTGGCGCGTCATTTTGATGACTGATCTCCTCAGTCACCCGTCACTGGTAAGCGTTTTCAATGACTGAGGAGATCAGTCCCACGCAGCGAAAGGGTTAAACAGTGAGCAGTATGAGGTTGCTACTAGGTTTGAACGCGGCGGCATGTTACAGCGTCGTTCTTTTGGCTGCCTGGCTCTCAGCGTGTTTCATTGCATCAGTCTACAGACGGTCTTCGTGAGCTTAAACGTAGAAACTAGAAAAAGAAATTCGTCGCTAAAGGGTTAAGAATCAATTTTGTCCAAAACTCTGAACGATGAAAAGCACGAACACAGGCGCTCTTCAGACCAGAACAGAAGGATAATAGTGTTCTTGAATTTCTAATGAATAAAAGACACCCTTTATTCGCGACAGGAACTTGTAATTAATAAAAACAAACTACGACAATTAATCATGCACAAACTAATTTTAAAAGTGGTTCCATCAACGATAAAGGAAGAAATTTCACCATAAGACGCAAAAACTATTATATACGAAATTTTACTGAAAATGCTAGGTAGAAGAAACTTCAGTACAGAATATCACGCGAAGGAGCAACACATATATTGTGTCGCCTAATATTGCATTTCTGAAACACAAATCAATTTTTATTTGAGTTTTAATCGCTCAAACGACAATCGTTCAAATTGCACGCCAAAGAAATTACACCGTAACATAAAGCAGTCGACTAGTCATATTAGTCTTGTATATATTATTGTTACCTGAAGCTGGTGGTGCCAGTAGACAAGTTGCCAGGTCTCTGCACGGTGAGCTGAGAGTCTTTCAAGCGCCCGTACAGCTCATCATCCTCTAATCCCCAACCCCAGTACCTGTTGCTTAGGCCATTCACCAACAGGAACTGCTCCCTGTGATGCAATTTGAACATTCAGGAATGTATAGGCCTACACGTAGGTATATATGCATCTACCTGTAGGTATATACTCGTACAGTGACACGCAGAAGTATCGGATACATCACATTTTTTGTCATAACTTCAGTTTGGGTTCACTATTTTACTTAATATTTAGTCAGTATTATCCCATGTGGAAAGAAAAATTTAAAATTCAGTGTTGAAAATGTTTTATTGATCAAAAACAAAAATGACCCAGTGCATAACTATTAGATACATTCATTTAGTATTTTGTTGCGGAAATATTGTGGAGAACTTGGAGGATTAAAGTTCACAAGCAGAATTCACAAAGCATCGATCAATTAGAGGAAATCTGAAGGAAGTATGGGAAAAAATACCGGTAGATCTTTGAAAAAAAATTGTGCGCAACTATAGAAAGCGAATGGAAGCAGTTGAGCGAAATAGAAGATTCGCAAAAACAATACTAAATGAATGCATCCAATAGTCCTGCATAGGATCATTTTTGTTTTTGATCAATAAAACAATTTCAACACTGACTTTTTAATTTTCCTTTCCACATACGACTAAAGATACTATACGAGACAATACTGACCAAACATCAGGTAAAATTGTGAACCCAAACTAAAGTTTTCAGTACTTTTGCATGTCACTGTATATTTACCTGTGGGCATATATGTATCTATCTGCGGGTATGCGAGTATATACCTCTGAAGATGTATTTATCTACCTGTGGGTATATACTACATGCATCTACCTGTGTACAGGGTCGTGCAGCTAAATTGGGACTAACATAACTTTTTTAAAATTCGCTATTTTGAAAGGCAAATAATGATAAAACGTAATTTTTACTTGTATTTATTTGTTCGTTATTGTCTACAGAACAAAATCATTCTATGTGACTACCCTTTGCGTCAATAATTTGG
>VCRD01000246.1:327590-363477 GCA_006783055.1 Trinorchestia longiramus
TCCGCCATATTTTAGCGAAATATGCTAGATCTTAATCTGAAATATTATAGCAAAGGGCTTAAGGATTGTCTGTAAAAAAAGAATTTAGTCATAGGTTAGAAATTACGGAAGATATGTGCTGTTAAAGTTAGCCCCAATTTAGCTGCACGACCCTGTATATATATATATGTGCCTACGTAGATAAATATAAGCACATATTCAGCAATACAAAATACAAAGTGTAAAATTTCTAATCTCCGAAAAATGTTAAAAGCTTCAAGTGGAAGAAAAAGAATCGTATGAACACACTCAAGTAGTCAGTACCCCTAACTCATCGAAAAATAGTTGCATACTAATCTAGTTATTCATATTTTCATATACAGCATACATTGTCATGTAAAACTTAGGTAGCATAGTTGTATGGATGTTCAATTCCACTTAGCTCGGTAATAAATTTTTCAAAAATATGCAATGGTCTCAGGCGCTTATGTAATCTTGTGTAGAAAGGTTAATACAATCACATTCGAATACAAATTTCTTTCTATACTCATTTTTGGCTTCTTACACTTCAATACCTTCATTTGATGCACTCCCTGCTAAACATTCATTCATAGTTTTTTTTTGACATACTTCCACCTCAATCAAGACATCGACAGCATGTTATAATTTTTAATACTGTATTCAGAATACGTTACATTCTTCAAGTCCCACACTACAATAATTTTCATCAATTCTTAAAGTACTCTCATTCCTACAAAATATCATCACTTTTCTTGCATTTACTATACATTTCTTTTTGTAGCACGCTCTTCCAAATTTAGTCCATCTTTCAAATCTCCTTTGGGTTAGCTATTAGCTCGGTACCATCGGCAAGAAGGAGCTCAATCAGCCAATATGCACAGCCATCAGCTCTAATAAATTCAAGAGTTATACCCCAGAATCTCAAGTATTCACTTCTTGCAATACAGTCTCGTACAACAATTTCAACCTCACCAGCACTGCAAACCTATCCTACAAACTCTATTGCATTGCTACACATAACATGATGTTTCCTTGTAGTCCCTATGAGCAGCAGGGCAAGCAATCTATGCTATATAGCCATCAATCAAAATTAAAGCCTAATTACCCACTTGGAACTATTTGAACTCACAACTACTTGGCAGTACCTGGTGAGCAGCAGCACGCCACCAATGAAAGCAGGGTAGTGGTAACGCGGGTGGATATGAGGTGCGGCCAAATGCATGGGACCTGATGACGGATAGCGGTAACTGAGCTCCTGTGTCATGGGGAGCAGGTCCACGTCGTGCAGAGCAACGTAGTCGTACGAGTGACCAGCTTCAAGGAAGCCCACGTTCAATAGTGATGCTCGGTTGAAACGAAAACTATCAACCTGCAATTTTGAGTGGCTGTGAAATATGTAGAACGTTGAGTTAATAAGCTCGTTCATCTGAAAATTTGTATCCATTCTTAGATTTAAAAAAAGCTCAAGAAAATATATACGAGCACAAGCTCAAACAAGATAGAATATGAAACTAAACTAATTGACTGACACACAGCTTATGGTTATACATGCATCTTATTGGGATATTGCTGGTCTACCCTGCTGCATCATACCACCAGGTACTAACAAGGCAGCATCAATATTTGCATATCCATTCTAAGATTCCACTATTTGAGATTTCTATTGGAAACACTTGCAAAGTGTACAGAGATCTGTAACTCAGTGCCTCTATAACGTAAGCCATCTATCACACTTCATATTTTTCTCTCAGTTCTGAACACCAACATCCTATTACCAAGACACTATTTTGTACATTTTCTGAACATACACACATCCCCTCACAACTTTATGCCAAACTCTTGGAAAATGTGGTAGAATAAAGTGCTGCTATAATTTAGATAACTTTTAGATGAACATAAAATGTTTAGATTATTGAGGCTACATAAAGATAAATGACTGCATGGTGCTCAACTCCATACAAACAAACTCACTGCTATATAGTAGATATTGGCAGGCTGTAACACAATGAAGCTACAAAAATTAAATTAAATTCTCAAAAGTTAATATCCTTACAAGTAAAATTTGCTCACCTGGTTAACAACAAAAATATGATGTTTAACCCTCTGGATCATCAGAAACTTACTAAGGTGAATCACAAGCTCTTGTAGCTCTTCAAATCTGTCTCTGAAACAAAACAATTCACATTTTATCAACTGTATTACAAACCAATAAACCATAATATGAAATATACAAAAACTGGCTCCCAAACATGGACATGATACAAAAGAAATTAAAATTTTACGCTCCATCAATTGGGATACAGCTTTGAAAGTGAAGACATTTATATGGTTGAATGTTAAGTACCATTTTCATAGGTATATGATTCAATTTTTAATTTCTAATAATTAACATGCTTCACTGCTCAAAATGATATCTCTGAGTAGAAAACTTGGAGTATTAATGCTTGCTTATTGTTCAAAAACAAGACTTTCATGATAACTAAACCCACAATTATGAGATCCAGAGGAAACTGTCTCTTAAATTTCTAACAATTCAAAATGCCAATTAAATTCCTGAGAAAAAGTAAAATATGCATTATGAAGAGTACTTGTATGATAACTGGTGTTCTATCATGTATATTCCAGGTGATTAACCAAGTTTAGCAAAGAATACCATATTCCCAGGGCATGTGGGCATAAACAAAGAATGTCAAAAGTGATATTGGCTAAAGAACAATTTGAGGCCAACAAATTCAACGAAAAACTTCACAACAGCCATTTTAACTTTTTAACCTAGATGCAAGTCTGCAACTACAATGAAAATTTAGAATAAAGTATTAGAGCATGCCAAAAAATATTGCACTTTCATTCTTGCATAGATAAAAATAGAAAGCCAGGTATATAGTACCATCTGATTTTGTAAAAATGGATAAAATGTTAAATAATATACATACAGCAGCAATCATGGTGCACTGTTAGACTCAAAATCTCTGCTAGTACATAATAAAAATATTTGTTTCAAATTATACTTTGAGCAAAATAAAGTTTTATTCATCAGGGAGTCAAATTACCTTAAAGGAACCAGTACAGCCATGGAATGTCCATCATTGAATGGTGAGCTATTTTCACTGTCATATGAATTGCAACCTGAAAAGATGAATCAGAATATAATGCAAATAATGAAATAATGTCTGTGATGGCAATAGATGCAAACATATCCTGTTGTAAGAATGTCTGAGCCTACACATGTTTACTCTACATCAAAAATATTTTCAAAATTATGAAACAAAGCTAAAACCAAATTTGCTACATTAAAACATTTCCTTTCTTCAAGCAACAAAAAGTGAAACAAAAATACTAATACATCACAAAAACACAGGATTCTTCTCATCCAGAATTAGCTTTATAAAGATCACTGCCAAACTGAGCCACTAAGACACAGCTCATTTACCAAGGAACTCTCATAATTCACAACCAATAGAGAAGTAAAAATGATATAAAGAGAGTAGATAACAGAAATGGAAGTTTTTAAGTTTAAGAACTAGTGAGTACACTTAAACAACACAAAGGCCACATTTCAAAAAAGAAAAGGAATAACTAATAATTGTCCATCCAACAGGGAAGAAAAATTTACTAGCAGCACTGCTGATTCTACCAAAGGAGAATTCAAAAGAATGTCACATATTACAGACACTGCTACCATAGTTTCCAGCACAGAAGTTCAGTATTTCTACCAACCTAAAACTATACAATGTTCTCAATATTTGCTGAATATGAGCTTCAATTCTCATATATAGAAAGAAATACATTTTGTGATACCATTGTAAGAAATAAAACAAAATATATTATATTAATTTAATTTACAAGTGTTTCATGTAAGCAGATATAAAGAAAAAATAAGGAAACAAGAAAAAAGTGTACAATTAAGTTACACCTACAAGAAAAAAGAACTATGTATTTTCTAACACTGCAGATGAGAATAATTTGTGCCAAATGAGCTTTTTACAATAGACATCAAATGAGCAAGGTTACATGAGCCATTGCATGCTACAAAGGCAAAGATCTCAAAAACAGATTTTAAGTAAGTGCCATACAATCTGAAAATTCTCATGGCATAATTAATAATGTACAGATCAATGTGTTCATTTTATTTTGTAGGTCACCTACTAAGTCAAGCTTGACTGATTTAGATCAAGGTACTAAGTCAAGGTACTATAGAAATGAATTTATCAACTGGTGGCACTTTCACCCACATGGCACAAAGCATGCAAAATCATTCAATTTAACCTTATTCACTCAACCATTATCTACTCATGGACTCATCTGCTCATTTTAACTGGCATGAACTTCACAATGAAAAGATCAAATGACAATGACAGAGGTAAAATGGAAAGTTGTATTCATAACCAATGAAAGTTTTCTTCTTGCTCAAACTTTATGAACAACTTTTATTCTTAAGGTCAACTTCTTTGTATACTTCTGATTGATTTAAATGTTTACAAGCAACTTTTAGATGGAAGTTAATTTAATATGCTACACGATTATTACTGTTATAAATGATAAAATAAAACTAATAACTAACTTCACAAATAAATAAATTGGAGATTTCTCTCAAAACATATAACCTCAATTGTAATAAATTTATTATTAACATAGTGTATCATATTATTAATGATACATTTTTCTTTATAACACAAAAGAAAAAGAATTCATTAGTCATGTTTAAAAATATAAAAACTAACCTCTTTGAAGGGTGTCATTTAGAAGAAAAACCCACACCAGGCACACAAGAAGCCCACCACCACAAGCAACTTTGAGGAACTTGATCAGGGGAGCACGATGACCACTTCTGAATGCTCCCAACATCTTGAAATATGGCTCATATAGAAATACCTGATTTTCTGGAGATATTTCAACACTTTTGTGAAATTCTTGTCATGATCTCAGTTTTCTGATGTTTCAATTATTTCAATAACCATGTATTATTGCTTAAAAACTCACATTGCAGTACTGAAAAATAAGACAACATATTGAACTTACAAAAAACTGCACAGCCAACACAAACAGTAAGTAAAAATAAAACAAATTTGATTATAGTCAAATACCATTTCTAGGGTGCAGAATATATTTCTCTTTATAATCAGAATGATACTATATTCAAGTATATTTTCATTATTTTGTAAGGTGAGTGATATATTAGGCATTGATTGTGGTTGTTATTGTAGTTGTTGGTAACATATCTGGGTGATTAGAAGATGAAAGCAATGTATTTGCAAGTAATTCATTTCCAGTGGAATGTTTTCTAGCTTCACTTTTAAATATATCTTGCAAGCTGGGCTGTCTCATATTTTGGCCTTTCTATCATTAGCTCATCCTACAGCATGCAGATGTTTATTATTTTTTGCTTAGTTATTAAACTGCATTACTCAAGAGTAATCCTTTTCTGTCATTTCCCCTTGCACCTATTTCAGTCATCCAAATTTCTCCTTCATGTGTACGAGGGAATGAGTAGTTAAAACACACCGACTATTTGCATATTTATTTTTAAAATCTACAAATATACTAATGAAGATATACTTACTTAGTAAAGTTGATAGAAAATGCCAATCAGCTGCTTCACCTACATGACACAGTCGGAAACTGCTGATGGTTCAGTCAATCCGGTGTTCTTTTTTCACCGGGAGAGATGAAATGTGTATGGCTAGAAACCGGCCTTTACTCTAAAACTTTATCGTTTGGGACCAGTTCTGCCTCTAGCACTCCAAAAATCTGTTGTAGAGTTGTTTAATTGACTCATCATGGCACTGGAAAGTCCAAACTGTCTTATTTGATTACTTAGGACAGCTGCTCGGTCGACATCCTCACTTCCGGCGCGCCGCAGTGTCAAGTCAGCTTCTGTCAAATTCACATTCAGAAGTCAGAACAAGAACATCTTTTTCTTCTATGTCGTGTTTACTTGGTACTTCTTTTTTTTCTTCTACGTTGTGTTTATTTGAGGCTGAAAAGTCCGGTAACATACCGTCTTATATTCCTAATACAGGTGCGAGCCAGTAATGTAAGTGTGAAAAATTGCAAGAGGTTAAAAAAATGTCAATCAAAAATAATACTAATTTTATTTATTAAATTTTATGTGAGTTGCACATACAATACCCATCATCTACACAAATGCATGAGTTCTGTGGATGTCTAATATTTATGTTTTCTCTATGTGAGAGCCTCAGCCAAGTGAAGCAAATGCTAGACTTTTATTAAATCACATTGTGTAACATCCTCTAAATACTTCACTTTATTTTGCCAGGCTAAATTCTAAGTTCTGTGGCAGTTAGAAAAATATTTATCAGATTCCAAAGATTGGCATTTATTTATTTATTTTGAATTTAATTCATGTGCTAGGACAAAATATGAATTATTGTCGTGGGAAATTTCTAAAAATTTATTCTACATTTCCTGTGAGAGACTATGCATCTAAAGTAAAAGTGAGTATATGTCTATATAATAATGACCATAAAATCTTATTAGATAGTAGTATCATATTTTATGTTGAGTTCATTTTCATGTTTGTAACTATTGTGAAACAGTAGAAGCAGCAACAAGTGGAATTCTTAGAGAGACAAAGATTGGGATCTGTAATACTTGCAAAACAAGCACTTAGTTTTGTCTGAAGTTGGTGTAAAATCAATTAGTTTGTTCTTATGTCTAAAAATACTCATTTTAAACCATACTTCTATGGAGTTTTACATCATTCTTCAGTAAATTTCTTCTTTGGCAGAGGAAGTATGAATTAAAAAATCTAGGGTCAAGGTTGATATGTACTCCTTTTGAAATGAATAGTAATGCTATGAGAGGAGCTTGAACTGATACTGAGTCTATCTCTAAAACCACAATGTGTTACTGATACTTTGACAAATCTTTTATTTCTTGCAAAAAGCTGTTTTTTCAATATGAGTAAGTTTACTGAAATAGTGATAATTATCCAGTGCTATTCAGTGCTTGTTCTGAATTTTTAGTATTTTATAAGCATTAATGAATATGTTCATTAATGGATCAGCATTGTTACTTTTCAAATTCTAAATGTAGGCAATTTTACTTTAATGATGTTTTTAAATTTAACTTTTGTTGTCTTAATGAGCACATTTCTTGTATTTGTTATGTTATATTATAAATTTATTTTAATTACCTCAAATTAATGTTTTGTTTAAGGAATGGATACCTACTGTGAATTAATGACTTAGAAATATAGTTTTTTGACCTGAATATTTTTTGCTCCCTATAGAAGAAAGGATGTGAACTTGCCAAGGAGTACTTTGATGTGTCCTACAGCAACGTGTATGGCAGCGAGTGGCCCTCAATACGTTTGGGTTTACTCTCAGAGCCCAAGTTTGTGTCTATCATCAACAACCATTGTCCAAAATATGAAGAAACTATTGAAGAATTTCAGGTGAGACTACTGCTAAGTTGTGTTCAAGATTGCATTTTCCTTATCTATTTGTAGACAGCTACTTTTTATTTTCCTGTTTAAAGTTGGATGTGATTATACAGTTGAAAATACTAGCATTTTATGTTATATAAAGGGCAGTTTTTCATGCATCTATATATAAGTTGTAACTCTTATGAAGCATAATTTGTCATACAGATTCATTCACATTAGAAATTGTAACATTCAAGTTTCTATTATGAAGTTATAAACATTTAATGTTCTTTTTTGATGTATCTATAAAGTTTCCATTCATAAGGATCATACTGTGGAAAGCCCATCACTCTTTCCAGTCCTGACATATCACAATGGTGAACTAAATATTAATTTTTAAGAAATGTAAGAGAATATTTTCCCCATTCCTATATAAATTAAATTTGCTTTTCTACATCATATTCTTCTCTTTAAGTTGAGAAGTAAATAATTTTGATAACTCATGAGAGGCCTTAGGCTTAAGTCTCTAGCTAAATCATTCAGTTCTGCCTGGTTGAAATTATCATGTTCTTTTTGTTGCTGTGTCCACAAAGTCTGCATTACTGTAATGTTCATGATTTTCATCGGATTCACATACATGACTTTCATCTTCCTATAAAGGTACTTCTGCAAGTACATGTATGTGTATTTCCCTAAAGCATGTGGTGGCTTGGTGAATACTGATACAGTTGTGGCTAGGAGAAAATAGGGAATTCCAGCAGAACAATGACCCAAACCACACCTCTAAAGAAACTGATCTGGTTTGCCAACCACAATGTGAAGGTGTTACAGTGGCCCAGCCTGTCACCTAATCTAAACCTAATTGAAGAATAGAGTACACCAAAGACAGACAAAATATTTGCATTATTTGGAGGAATATTTGCATTATTTGGAGGAATATTTTCATAAATGAATGGAAGAAAATTGCTATGTAAATGTGTAAAAACCTGACTGCTGAATTCAGGAAATGATTTGATGTGGTCATATCAAATAAAAGGTGTGGCACAAAATATTGATGGTTATTTTTTACTTGTATATTCACAACTTTTGACTTAGTTGATTTACATTTTGTTAAATGACATTTTTTTCAAGAATTTTCTATTACATTTTGTGTATTTCTGTGCATGATAAAAGCAACATTTCTGTATAATTTGGCATGTAATTCTCATTTTAATTCATTAAAACTTGAACAAATAAGTTTTTTTTAATGTGCATTGAAAATTGTTAATTTAACTGTATGGAACTTGAAACAGTTTCCTAAATCAGCTAAGGAAAGACTTGAGTTATCATACATTTTTTGACTTTTGTTTTCATAGATATTTTTCTTACCAAAGATAACATATTTTCACCGTTATTGAGATTTTTAGAATTGAGTGGAAGTATGATTGCTCATGTGATCTATTCCCAGTACTATTTAGCTGTGTAGAACAAATTTTGTCAAATATATCTCCTCAACCACTTATCTAAATCGGGAATTCTAATAAACAATGGTGGGGGTTTGTTGAGAAGATGATTTAATATGCCTGTTTTTTTTTAAATGAGAATAACATTTTTGTAAGTAATTTCCATTCTAAATCGGTAGGCAAACAAATAGCATGTGGTAATCAATAATAAAATTTACATATTCATTTTTGTGTACAGAAACTTGGATCCTATGACGTTGGCCCTCGGTACCGCAAGTACTGCGATGAAGTCATGGCAGAACAATCCAGGTCTCTCTTGACCGAGGTCAACGATGGTAACACAACTGACCCAAATGTGGAGGCTATGGAGAATTCATCTGATCAACATAATCATGAATCTTCTGCTCTTAGGAAACCAGTTCGTGAGGTATGTTTGAATGTGCTAGTAATTGTGATGTGGTTGAGAATTTTATAAACATCTCAAGATCTCACACAAGTTTTTGGTTTGTGATTTGCATCTGATTTGTTAAGCACTAATAATCTTTCATGTATTGCTGTTAATCTGGCAAGGCCCTAGACATTATTAGTAAAGGTTTTTGACCATTTGTGCAGTATTTGTAGGGTTTATCATGAGTGCTCTTTGTTTCAGCATCACCTTTTTCTCATCAGCAAATATTTAATGGATCTCGTGTGAGTTTTGGCTTAGCGTATTCTGATGTATTGAAGACAGGTCGGTGCTGTGGCAGTTCTAGAAGAAATGGTTGGTTTAAGCTTCTTTGGTCATGTAATCTCTCAATAGTTCTCTAAATCATAAGAATTAACCCAAAGAAATAACATGTTATGGTCATATCATGAGTTTTCATTCTATGAATATTTATAGATTACAGCAAAATGTAGCATCTATCAACTTGTAATGCAAGAATTAAATGTAAGTTTCAAGCTGGAATTTTTGTCAGAATGCTTTTAATTGGTGAAGCCCACGTCAGAAAAGGAAAAAAAATCTTACCATGGAAAACTCATTGTTTGGATATATTCTGCTTGGATATTTACATCTTTAGTGGAAATTTGATTTTTTCTTATGGTGAAGAGCAACATGTTAGAATAGTGTCAAATAAGGCCAGATTTTTCTAGGATCTTGATATATATTTGCTGTGTTTATTCTTAATGTTCTTGATGCTTCTAACACTAGTGTACATAAAATGACTACATCGGTACCGAACTTTATGACGTAAGTTTGCAGCATGATGTAGAGGAGAATCTTTAATTCAGTTCACAGATGATGAGTTAAGCGAACTGGCGTCTACCCCTGCACCTCCAGTGTACCCCAAGGAGTTCCGTGCTCTGTCTGGCACCCCAGAGATGATGGTCAGTGAGCCTGACGGTGACCGTCTTATTCTACCACAGCGTCACGTGGAGGTCGCCCAGCAGCTACAGGCGCTGCAAGACTTCATGCCTTCGAAGGGTCTTGCGGTATGCTCACACAAGCCATTTCTTGTGTAGTAATTTTTCTTTTTAATTTGAATTGAAATTTCGCCGCTTTAAGGACGGTAGTACCCAAGTAATGTGCGGGGTGTGCCATCGTTATGGGACAAGAAAAGGAACAAGTAAAACTTGAATCTAAGAAAAAAATGAATGCACCTCTGTATGTGGACTGAAAACGACTTATTTAAATTACAATATCTATTTCGTAAAGATTATTCCTTTCAGATGGTTATTCTCGAAAATTCATTTCCTCTTATGACCATGTTATACATCACCTTGGGTAATATTTTAGGTCTGATAGCTGGTCTACAGTCCAGTAGACAAGCTGGCTTTAATTAGGAAAATGAATAAAGCTAGCATAGAGCGGCCAGGCAGCAGCCCAGCACTTGTTGCTTCAATTGTTCACCACAAGGCAGTCTGTGGGGAACTAAAGCTATTTTGTAAAGGGAGACTAACTGGTTACACTGCAACTACCCGAGTGTCACATTTGGCTTGAGATGATGAGGGCACTGGTTCATTGAAGTTGAAAAGTAATTATGCTGAATTAAATGAGTTTCTATATTAAATAATCTCTGGGCATGGAAGCATGAAAAATTGGTGACAGTAATGCGGGTACTAATACAACTGATTTTGGGAACAATAACTTGAATCTCCAGAAGGTATCCTGTGCAGTTGAAGGCTGACTCTTTCTGTACTTTGATTATGGAGATTAAAGGGAAATTCTATTGTACTGCTAAAGTGTAGTGTATTATTCCGATATACATTTTTCAAAACTGTGCGGGCTTATTTGGAAAACAATCACTAACTTCGAGTTAATAGTCTTATTTCCTGTCTACTATGCAATTATTATTTAGTCTAAGCTTTTTGGCTGTGACGTTTATGATGTATGTTTCTTAGTATGTTTGATCATTTTGTGGGAATTAAATGCTATCATTTTCTTATTACAAAGGGTTTACCTGGGCTGAGTGACGAATCTGCGATATTTGAAAAATATCGAGCTACGTTGGATTCAGGTGAGCACATTTTCTTTACTAATATCTAATGATAATATCAATCTTAACGTATTACAATCAAGTTAAGTTATTCTTTATTGTTTTACTGCAAAACAGCACAGTGATTATATCCATCAGATTTCAGAGTTAAGACTATGCACGTTTCCGTATAAATTTTCAGATGAATCGCTATATTTAGGTCAAAGAAAAGAATTTTGGTGGTGAACTCTAAAGAGAAAGAGGAGAGACGTGTGGATCAGTTGAAGGCAAGTGCTTGCATCTTCCAGCCTTAAATCTTGGTATGGTACCTTAGTTGAATTGCTCTTATGTGTGGGTGTCCTGTAATGAGAACAGTGATGCATAAATAGTAATTGAAGCATAGCATAGCACCTACATCAAAATACAGATCGAATACACTGCGTAGCCTCCAAACTTCCAGGCTCGTGCTTGGTGAATTGAATAATTTTGATATAAAGGTTGAAATGTATATTTATTTCTTTTTATTCTCTGTTTTTCGAAGAATTAAAATGAATGTTGACCGACTTTCTCTACTGTCTGAGTACACAATACAATGGCACAGAAGACCAAAGACTTTACTAATAATTCTGCGAGGCCTAATGGAAGCTATTCGTATGTATGATACAATGATGTGGTTTCTATGCTTTAAAGACTGAGAGTTGTCAAATTCAAGGCATCACTGTTAAATTTTTGTGAGTTAGAAGTAATTCTAGATAGGAGATTTACTAAGACATTATCTGGTGCGAGTTCGGAGACTTGTATTTAAGAACGTTAGAAATTTGATGTTAGGTCCTACAGACGAATGAACATTTTCGTTTTTATTTATATTTCAAGTTTGATTTTTTGTTTCAGCAGGGATGATGACGTACTAGATTTTCTCTGCTACAACGGTTCTTCTGTTTATCTTGCGTGTAAATGAAACCGAGAAATCGACCAATCAGGACAATAATATTACGTCTCTTGTATTTAGTGCAGCTTTTCCCAACCCAGGGCTCATTGCCCAAGGGAGCAACAGGCCTTCTACCGGGGGGCCCCCGAGCTGACGTTGAAAAACAGCGAATACTTAATTTATTAAAGGACAGGGACTGCGTGTGTTCAGAGACTAGTTAAGGGGGGAGGAGTGTTTGGGCCATCAAAGGTTGAGAAACGCTGATTTATTGTATCTTGACTTGAGATTATCTAGTTCGTAGTGGGTTCAGACATGTCAGCAACTAAAATTTACAATGACGCTAAATACAGACTCATCACTTTGCAAAGTAATACGCAGGCTGGTAGAAAATGTTGCGTTATTTTTGTGTTGTGGGGTGTAAGTGTAGGAAGTAAGTTTGACCATTCTGTTCTACCTCACTTCAGATTCTTCTCCTCCAATTGAAGTTGAAAAGCAACGCACTCCAATTTCCTGGCCCGATATGTTAACAGTTTTAGCATTCCCGAGACTAAACAACACTAGATTTCCAAAGGTGAGCGCTATATCATTTTTTGTTCGTTCCTTTGGAGGACTGGTGTATGCTTTTTATCTAAGGCAATTTCTACAATTTAGTGGCTGGTTAAATTCTAATTGTGTTTAATTGCATTATGAAGTACGCTTCTATACGTTTCCTGTTATTGGAATACACAACACTATACTCAGTTACAGTGAGTTACCCAACTAAGACTAGAGTGCTCAAGTCATCGTACGCTGTCCTCAGTATACAGCATTAATGGGGAAAGTTTTCTAATTTATCTAATAATTTTGATATTGCATGGATATAATTTTCAACGTGAGTAGTAGTTGAATGCCATCTTGTTCTATAAAATAAATTAGTCTAACTTTATTTTTATTTAATATAGTGTTAGAATGTACGATTAAAACTCCAACCTGGATACTATAGAAGCGTTGATTGCTTGAAAATGATGTAGAAAAGGAACATCTCTCCTGACCTTCGAAGTCTGGCTCATATAAAATTGTCATTTGAAATGTTTGACTTGCAGGAATGGTGAACTTGTTCGAAGAATAAGATTAGGAATAGAAAGCTTGAACCTCTTTTCCAAATTGTGCGTCTCTGCTTGTCTTAGCTTAACTAGCTCCATTTATTTTTGACTGCTGTATAATTAATTAACCTGCCTACTTCATCGGCATATCGGTCGGATTGCTTCTAATTTTTTTTAAATCGTCTTGTTCTTTAAAATTTCTAATGGAAATTCTCGTTCTCGTTGCTGGAAAAATATTTCTTGAATTTTTATATGCTTACATGAAGATTACTGTATTTGAAGTCGACAGTCCGTAAGTTGAAGTTACTGGGATTGGAGATACATTGTTACTATTGGAGATACAGTGTTACTATTGGAGATACATTGTTACTATTGGAGTTACAGTGTTACTGTAAATCCGCGATTTTCAGCCTCGGCTTCACTCTGGCCTGTACAACCACTACCCACTGGACGGAGGTAGTCTGCTGCCGGTGCTGGCGCTCGATGTGCAGCCTGGCAACTTAGTACTGGATATGTGTGCTGCACCTGGAGGGAAATCCTTGGCTCTGATGCAAACTACGATGCCTGGTGGGTGAGCTGGTCTCTCTATAGCTCTGGAGATAGACGCGATAATGTTATTTTTTATTGGGTCACTTAAAAGTTTCCATGTGTATTCGTGGTCGCAGCATTCAGCCTTTTTGTTGGTCAGTATTAACTCGGTGTAAATATTATTCTAGTGTAGGCGACTATTTTATAAAATTATATTAAAATCTTCATTCGTTCTCAATACGTGTTCCTCTCTTCCTTAGTAGTTAATTACCAGTTACCTAAGTAGAAGCCTATCATGATTGATCAAGTGAATTATCGCATGATATAGTAGTGTTCATAACTGACTTATATCTCTGTTGAATGTGTACTCTTTGTGATCCTTGCTATCGCCGATAGGCACTCAAATGGCTGGCCTTGCAATAGAATTTCATTTTATTTTTTCTGTTTGCGACAAAATTTTCTGATTTGGTACATTTTGGTCAAAATAGAGTCGTACGTTAAGATCATGTGTGAGGAATGATACCCCGGTCAATTACTAGATGTAAATAAAGCGCTATTGTTCAGTGCCAACAAAATTTCTGGTTTTGTTTATGTTGTCATCTACAGAGTGTGTAGGCAGGGACTACAGCCTCCAGCTCACTCCGACAACGTAGTGGTATTCTTAGCTACCCATGATAGAGTGGGCACTAATTATTGTATAAATTATATTGTGATTTATTGTGGTACTAATTATCCTATTTCTTCATCTTAATCGATTGTTTTTTCCCGCTGATTTTGATGTATTACGTTCACACTCCTGCTTGTACCTTAAGGCTATTCTCATTGATTCACTTCAGACAGCAATATTTCATCTTTCTCTTCTACCAGCACTGTAGACCAACTATTATTGTGGCTGCTTCACCAAACCCTAATTAAACCGATGATTCAGTTTGAGGAATCGTATTGAAGAGCGTGCTCTCTAAAGTGCTTTGAATGTTTTTTCGCGAAATTGCGTTGTGTTGGGAATTGAATGCATCTTTACCAACTGTAAGAACGTTTGATCTGTGATGTATGTTTGACTGGTTTTCTCTTGTAATGGAAGCGCTGTAAATAAGATTGTGTTGGATTAACAGTAGTACTTATATCGTTGTCGTTGTCCAGATAGATGTGTGAGAGTCTTGTTCCGATTTCTTCGTCGGCGTGCTTGGTAGTTCAATTGTAATATTAGATTGGCGATTTAATTTAACTTTGTATTGTGCTATTTAGGGGAATCCTCTAAAAACGTAATTGTGAGGTAAGTATATGTACGCCGAAATTATCGAAATTTGTGCCACTAATTCAAGTGCGTCCTCTAATCGGAAAGTATCCGTGCTTTTGATTATATTTTTATTTTCAGGTTTTTTGCATTGCAACGACAAATCGTCTAGTCGCATGACGAGACTAGAGATCATCATGAAACAATACTTTGGGGACACCAGTAGAGCTTCTAAATCTCTTCAAATAACTCGGGTGAGCAAGTCATTGAATTAATTATTATTTTCGTTATTCAAAGTAAGTGATGTTCGTCAGAGTATTTACACAGTGCTCCGTTTATTCATGTCCGTGCTTTTTCAACATCTCTGTCCTTTCCCTGTCAATCTGATTTTCTCAGGTCAAGCGTATAAAATTCTAGACAATCATGTTGATCATACTCAGCCATATGAAATTTTTGTCAACGATATTAAATTTTTTGTCAAGTACATTGAATTTTTTTCTCAACTATATTAAAGTGTGGCCAACTTCATTGATTTATTGTAAAGTCGTTACCAATTACATCAAATCGACTTCAACCACATCAAATTCTTTTTAACCATATCAAATCTTAGTATCATCAAATTAGTCAATTACATACATCAAATGCTTGTCAACCATATCAGATTCTTTTTAATTACATCAAATCCGTATCAACCACACTAAATCTTTTTCAACTGCAGGACGTCCTTCTCAACCATAGTCTAATCTTTACATCTGCACGCCTTCCTTGTAACTGTGTGCTAACCTCGTAAAGTATGTGTTATACTTGTCGACTGCTTGCTGTCCTTATCAATTACATACGTGTTCTTGTCCATTGTATGCTAGCCCTGTCAGTTGCTGTCTTTGTGAACAGTATACTATCCTTGTGCACTGTTTCCTTTCCATGACAAATACATACTATGCTTGTGAACTGTTTAGTACCCTTATCAACTACACTCTATCTTCACCAACTTTATTTTCTCCTTGTAAATTGAAAGCTTTCCATTTTAACTGAGCTATCCTTGTCGGATGCATGTCGTCCTCGTCAATTTAATAATTTGTTCTCTGTTGTACAATTCTTCTCAATGGAATACTATCTTTGTGAAGCTTTGTAAGTTACACGTTTAATTTACCACGTTTGCTTGTCCCAATAATTATTTTATAAGAGAGCTACATAAATAGTCAAAAATTTGATTGCATATTAGCCGCATTGACCTGCCTGTACCTGACAGACCTACTTTTTCCCTAGGTGGTACTGTTAGTGTAGGCCAGCTGTGATGCATAATGTTGCTATTGAAATACGAGTAATATTATAGGTCATATAACCACCTCAGGAGTTTATGGGCTAGAACCAACGCGAGCGATGCCCTCTATCAGGGGCATTTTTTCTTCTATTCACGAGTATAATAGATGAAATTAGATAAAGATATTAGTTCATCTTGTTCGATGAATTAACTCCTTAATTTTTTACCTCCTGATGCCTTTCTGTGAACTTCTGAATACTAGCCGTGTTCTTAAGTACTTTTTGATATAAAAGGATAATTTTTTGATACCTTTATTTTTATATGAAAACCTGGACTTTAGTATTATTTTTGACATAATTTCCATCCAAGTTAAGACACTTGGAGTACTTTACAACTGGCCTCTGACTTCTATTATCATTCTAAACTATTGTACAGGGGTTGTCAATTCACGATAGTTTGGGTGTTCAATCTTGGTGTTGAAGTGTGAAGAAAGTTTATGCATTCATGAGCTACAACTTACACGATCCACATTGTGCAGCTCGACGGGACGATGCTGACAGCAGGCGAGGCAGGTCTCTTTGACCGGGTGCTGGTAGATGCTCCTTGTCAGAACGACAGGTACTCGCTGCAGGTGCGGGATCACTACAACATCTTCAATTTGAGCAACCGGCAAGAGAGATTAGCCCTACCTGAACAACAGGCTGATTTACTCATGTGCGTATTTGGTTCTGCTGTCTGATTGTAATTAAGGATTCATCATGGAAGTTCTTCCGTCTCTCATATTCCCTGTAAGCGTATGTGTAACGCTGTCTCCACTTCGACTCGATCAGAAAGTTTGTGTCACCGTGCGTTCGAGTCGTGGTGCTTTACTGGGCAACTGTTACAATTTGAGTTGGAACTCGAATTTGTTATGTTACTAGACGACGATAGTGCCTCTTAAGTATTGACTTCAAGGTTATGTGTTGAGCTTCCCACCACCTGGTCAGTTACGTTCAGGATTCCATCATTGTTACATTTTTCGTACGGAGAATTTCTTTGTGTGTAGACGATCAAGCCAATTTTTTTTTGCCTTACACACTCACAGTACCGGTTACCGAGAAAACATGGAGGACCAAGACGAATGTTCAAATAGTTTGAGAGCGAAAAAGTCATTAGTGTTTTCATTGAGGGCAGGTTCGAGTCTATAAATGTGTAAGGTTCTATCATTTGAATATGGTATTCTTGAAACGACTTTATTTATAAATTAGAGTATTCGAATAAAAGTCATACTTAGAGCGCTTAAACCTATGATGAAAAGTAATGAAAGATGAAATATTGATATTTATGAGCATTAAATTGTTCCTTAATGGTCATTCTAGTTGTGGTCACTCGTTGACTACAGGTTGGTGCATAGGTGTACCACTAGGTATACTATTTAAACCGCAATTTTGAGCAGCCGTAGACAATGTGGTAAGTGATTTACATTCTCCTCTATTATATTTAACAGGTAATTTACATTGGTACTGTTCAGACTATTGACCTGGAAATGTTATTTCGTACAAGGTCACTGATTTTTTATTTCTATAGTGTATGCAAATTTTGATTCCCTTATTACCGTCAGTTATTTATACATATTTCCATTTTTTTCTGCATTTTATTTGGGCTTTCTCGTTGCCCTAGAAAAACGTCAAAACTAGATCATGAGAGATATACTCGTAGTTTGCAAATATAATGTTTATTATATCATACTTGAAGCTGCATTTTTTAAAATAATGAGATGCTTACACACGTTTTGGTGCGTCAGGAGGGCTTTGCAGCTGGTGCGTGTGGGAGGTGTGGTGGTGTACTCTACGTGCTCACTGTCGCCCGTACAGAACGACGGTGTAGTGCACCTGGCCCTGACTAGACTGTGGGACCAAACCAACGCACAGTACACCGTTATGTGAGTCCTGCTCCTTGTCCAGTGGATGAGCCTCATTGTAGTCCTGAGTTCCAGAAACTTGAGTGCAATTCAGTTGGACGCTGGTTATTTTATCATCAGTTGAAGTATATTTGAACACAATTTCCATTATGAATGAAATATTTTATTAAAAATCGAAGTGCCTTGTTCATGCAATGTTTAAGTGCGAGTTTACTGCTGCAACATCAAAAAGGATAAAAAATTAACTATAATGTACCGATCATTTTTAACCGATACTAATTAACAAGATATGCCTAGACAGTTTCCCCGATATCGGTATGGTTTTAGTTATGCGAGTATATTAATTACAGAACGAGATGCTACTCAGTTCTCGTGCCTCTTAGGCTTAACTGTTAGATCTTATTCCTTTTTTGCGGAGTAGCCATGGCGCTGCTGAGCAACCTAGACTCCCTGCATGTCTCGTCACGAAACTACCAAGTTTACCAGTTAGGCCTCAGAGAAAGTTAAAATTTGATCTCATTTCATGAGCTGTATAAGAAACTCTTATATGTAAGGTGATCGTTACGAGTCTGAATGGCATGCAAGTCTGTTTCATTGGATTTCTCTGTAAAGAAATGTATGTAATGACGTGACCTTGCGGGAGCAGTTATATCGATCCATTTTCGTGTGATAGAACGCACTTACTTTTATTCGGAATATTCCTCTCCAACTGATCTTCGAGTTTTTCTAGAACTTGTATCTTTTGAAGAACTAATCTGCATAAGCTGAACACATGTTTCCAAATAATACATGTATTATACACTTCAGTTTCCTAACAATCAATACCGCAACCAAGAACTTGTCAGAATGGCTAAGGCATCGGTATTGCAGTAAGACTTATTTAAAATTAACGCATTTCCTGCGAAGGGACCCAACAGCAGGACCCTCAGGTGGAAATTTTCCAAAGCCAGCTTGTGACTGTACAAAGTCAAGATTTGTACCGGTCAGGCAATCGTCGGGCTTCTCAAAACTGTTAACTTCACTGAATACTGGCCGTAATATTGTGACCTCAGATTTAGTCCCTGATAAAGAGAAAACTACGAGATAGCGCTTTTGGTAGATATTTGTAACTCTAAAGGTTCTAACAAATATATATTTTCATTTTTTTATACGTTTTATTATGATACATATACATTTATTTATTATTTAATTTTTCTTTCTCCAGAATATTCTAATCGCCTAATCTTATCATTTCAGGGACTTCAGTAGAGCAATGGAACCATTTAAATTTTTCTTGGACTTCGGGAAGGAGCTCGGCTTGAAGTACGGCCAAGTGATCTTGCCTCGAGCTTCCAATAATTTTGGCCCTACATACTGTGCCAAGATTATACGCAAGAAGTAATATTTTCGTGAGCTACTTATCAGAATTCTTCGGATTGGATCCTAATTTTACGACGTGCTTGTGAACAAACTCGAAAATAATTGACATTCTGTTCCTGAATATTTTATTCAAATAATTTTCTCCTACCTTACCTTTCTCGCATTTTTTTCATAATTGCATGTCTTTCATTCGTCTAAAAGTACCTGTCCATGAATGTCGACCCGACCGAGTCTCTTGACACATTTATTTGTGCCCATCCACTAATGATCCATGCACATTGGTCCTCGTATACTCAAGCACCATTGTCTCGAAAAACTTCTTTATTAACTAGTTCTTCCTCCTCGTTTTAATAATTCGTAGACCGCGCAAACAAAAGCTATGCACAACTAAAGGATTCATCGTACACTGCGAACATATATAAACATGTAAGAAAAAATGAAAAATATCTGCCTGATTGCATCACAAAAAATGTGCCGAGTAACAATTTTTTAATCTTCCCAAGTACAGTTTCTACCGTCAAATACAGGGTGCAGCAACACAACTTCCTTTTTTCAAAGCACTTTGCTTTGAAAAAAGGAAGTTATGTTGTCGCATCCTACACCTTAATTAGGACTCGCTAGGATGGGTTCTGCCCGCCTGAAGTGCATGTACACAACCGCGCAATAATAAATAAAACACACAGAAAATTATAGTTTTACACACATCTTACCGATACTAAACGATTTAGTACAGACGACTAGCTACACGGTAAGATATACAAGTGTAAAAATATACATCTAAACAATAAATATGTAGCGTAATTAAAGCTCAAATGGATAAGAAGTTACCAAGAGAAACGAGACATTTTATCCATTGTAAGAATTAATATGAATTACCTCTTTCTACAAGATTCCGGGTAGTAATTGTTCCCAGGTTTCAGTATCAAGTTCGTCCTCCCTATCGTGAATGCGAAAATTTAAACTTACAATGAATTGATACATCATGACAGTACGAAGACAATGCTGCGAAATACGGGTATTTTTATGATTAAGGCACCTGCACTTCCAGAGACTAGTGAAACTGTAGTATCGTAAATAGTGACCACATTCGTATTACAGTGTACATTGTCTACATTTTACAAGCTCTATTGATGAACAGATCGACAACAGTTAACCTCCAGACAAGCGTCATGAGCATGTACGAACCTAGTTCTTCTGGTAGTAGATATATAAAATCTGAAAGACAATAAATCGTGTTGTTCTTTTCTGCTTTTCACACCTCAAATTTTAGGAATGATTTTAGGTTGTTAAGTTGGAAGTTTCTCCAGCATCTTACAAAGAAATGCAACTAATTTATTAAACTTTATAAACCAATTTCCTTCCAATAATGCAATCACTATAGTAAAACGTAAAAATGAGAATTTAAATACCTCACTGTAAAGAAAACAAGAAATGAAAAGATCCATAGAAACACTGCCAAATCATCGCACAGTACACAGACCTAGTCCACGCAAGACGAACCGGAAAAATGAGGCTAAGTAATAAACCCTAATCATACTCTCCATCAGCGCCTTCACACTTAATACCTTCTTGTTCTCTACTCATCTTCATTTGTAGGGAGGGCTGCCACCATCCAAATGCTTTTTATTCCCTAGACATTACTGGAGTTGAGGGCGAGATTCGTAGCTTGAGGCTTTCAAGTGCGATAGAATAAAAAGTGTTGAATTTAACAGAGCCGCTACAGCACCCTCGCTCGTATTCGTGTACGGCCGCAATATTTTCACGGAAAGGCAAAATGTCAACTTCTACCCTACAGGTAGAAATTCCGAATTCTTTCTAGGAGTTACCAAATGGTTCTCCAGAATAATGAATTTGAACGGTCTAAACCCAATATAAATTATTCCTCTTTCTTTTTAGAGGGAACTATCTTTAGTGTTGGACTGAGAGAAATTGTTCCGTTTGACAGAGTAAAGGCTTCCTTGCATAATGACAAAGCTATAGCGTTGAGTTACTTATGAAAGCGCGAGTTTAGAGTTAAACATTGGAGAAATCTGTCCAACTTCTGACAGAGATTTCAAACACTTTATATGCAATTTTTATACTAATTTAAACGTGTGTTCTTAGACATTAACGCGACACAAGTTTGAATTGAATAATTTTTGATAATTTGTTGACTCATCTCACTGCGAGATTAACGAATCGGAGAAAACAAGAAAAGGAAGAAGCGAAATTCAAAAACACATTCGACAAAGTGGGCAACAAAGCTCGAGCGTTTTAAGGATGGATGCAAATCGGATTGCACTTCTGTGGGTGCAATTACATCTGACCATACCAAATCTAGTCTTTGGGCTGAAAGTACGACACTTGACAACTTAACTAATTTACAGATAACGAAAAAATATCTCGTACTTACAATCAGAGGACTATTTTCAACTAGTATAGCAGTCCACAGAAGTATTTAGCCTCAAGGATACCTCTAAAAACAGTGAACATATATCCTAAAACAACAACGGAAAGCTGTTACTATCGCTTGTAAAATCCCTCAGGCACGCAATCAATAGATACGGCTATTGAAAGTACGTTTTGCAGTCTGGAGAGCTGATGTACGTTTCATGTAATTAGTACGCTAGTTTGGTAAACTTGTTGATCACAATCAACTGTGCCAAATTGATAAGCGATGTTCTTGAGTAACGTTTTCTTCACCTCATTAGACCAGCATTTCCATGGCTATGACGACACAGCTTGAGACGATGCACTCAGCAGATCTCTACAATAAAATGCATTAGTATTATTATACGAAATATCAACTAGAGCCTCCAACTGTCACACTGTAATAACTGCATAGGAACAGGAAGGTCATATATAATGAGATACTAATTGCACGAGTATTATGGGGTAACAAGGACCGGAAAGAGAAATTTATTTAAAGATAGTAGTAGCAGTAGTAACAAAGGTTTGAAAGCGCCTCAGTATATCCTACTATATCGTGCCGAAGGTCTCGCATTATATTCATCGTCCCATCGATCACATCACCACAGTGACATAAACATACATTAGAGATACCACTGATTCGATCGTCCTGTTTGTTTAGCGCAGATACTTTCACAGTCAAGGGGTTACAAAAACTGCGCTCGTAACGATATATTATAGAAGAACGGTAGACGTGACGAAGTTACATTTAGCGATCAATAATGTGGCGCTGAAAGTATAAGCAGGGAGAGAATGAGAATGTCCCACAGCAGTGGTACTCAATTGATAGACCGCGGTCCAACCAAACCGCCGAGAGCTATTGTCTGGACCCCCGTACCTCTTAAAAGAAAATTATCTTTCACGTCAACTTAACAGAAATCAAAAGAACAAGCGACTCACAGTGTGGTCAATGTTGGTTTCTAGGCTCGAAAGAGACCTATTTTTGAATCGAATCATTACATGTGATAAGAAATGGATACTCTTCGATAACAACAAAAGAATTGGGCAGTGGTTAGTGGCAGAAGTGTCGCCCAAACACTATTCTGTTTTGATTAAAATAAACACTTTACAATTTTTTTTCATTTTTAAAAGCGACATTTCATGCGAGACAACCTTATATATGAATGTACAAGCCTAAAATAAAACCATTCAAATTAATTTGGTTTAAATTTATAACCATACTTCACCACCTCTCCTTTTAAACAACTTAACACGTTGCCTCCGATTGCCTGATTGGTGTAAAACTTTACTTTGTACGCTTAGTCACTAGAAGGATCTGAAAAAATTACAGAACCTTACCTAAGTGGTACACATACGTACCACTTCGGAGTCAACGTGTTAAGGAAGGGGGTGGCAAAACAAGTACAACTCGTTTGCTACAGTGCTGGTATTCCAAAAAAAAACAAGTGGTATAAAATAGCTGTCTTTCAATAGTCAAAAACCTGATGTACGATGCACTTACGCCATGTCGACTTAGATAAAATACACAGCACACATAAAACAGAGAGAGAGTGTAGAAAGAAATAATGAACGACTTTCAGAAAGTCAAACAAAATTAAATAAACCAAGACAAATCAACTGCAGGTTACAAAACAAAAAACAAAAGATTCACTGTAGATGCTCAAGAAACTCAAGGAAGCAGGGTTATCTATCGATGAACTAAAAATTGAAAGAGACGTTCTTCATTCAAAGACGTTAAAAGAATTATCAAAAATGTAACCAAAATCATGGGTGGACGGCTCAAATATTCACTCAACGTAAATTGAAGAACTCACTTGTGAATATAAAAGAAAATGTATCCATTGCGTTGGCGAGAAGGCCCCAACACTTCACTGATGGGCACCTCCGTCACGCACTCGTCATCGTAGTGCAGCCATAAATCGCTCCTCTCGTTCACTACGTCACACACGTAATGGCCTGCAACCACACATGACCACGCATTAATTCTCGCATTAAAGTATAAACAGGAATTCTATTTCAATATCTGGCTAATGTTAACGCAGCTAATTATCGATCGGGCGAATGACTACTTTACAAGCGGTAACTAATCTAGGTGGCCTTTAAGTATTATATTATCAATTGCATGTACTAGCACTGTTTTATTTCGTATAAATTTCAATTCATTAAAAAATTATGGCACATTTCGTCGCAGAGTATACTTTCTTAAGATTATCCAGTACCCAAAATAAAATAACTGAAAAGGACAAAGGCACTGCAAGTTGTGTGGTGAGCTGTGAACAGGTGCTCTCTCTAGAAGAACTAGTGGCGATCGCTCGGACATCAGCACTACGTTACTGTATCTCCTAATAGGAAGTTTCGGGCAATTCAGTGTTATTCCAAGCTCCATCGTAACGCTCTTAACATGATTTGTGCAAGGCCTGAATTAACATAAGCCACAATAATGAATCGTGCCACTGAGAGAATGGTCTGTAGCTCAGCGACTCCGACTTCACGCCTTGTGTTTTCAGGATTCCGTCCCGTCTCTGTTCACTATTTATGTTGTTAGGTATTACGAGTCTAACACTTAGTATAGTAATTCACGAGCAAAGAATTTGGAACTGGGGATATTTTTTTACTATATGAATTTATATTTCAAGTATTATTGTATTCTCCCACCGACTAGATTTGCCTCTGGGAAGTAAAATTTCCGAGTACTACAAACAGAATCTTAAAAATACCATTCGTAATTATTCAAAATAATTGTTCAATTAATCAAAAACTTACTTGAATTATAATAAAAACATTATATTACAGGGAATACATTCCATACGCTGTACTTCAACTTCATTGAGCTGATATGCAAAAATATAGTAGACAAATGACACATGGAATGTAGATGTAGGCAATAAGGGACCTGCAGTGGTGTTCCTGCCGTAGTGACTGACGATGCTGGCGAGGCGGTAGCTGTGTGCTCCCACACACTCGTCTTCCTCGTCAGGCACGGACAGATCCTCACGACTGTGTTCCTTAACCTGCGCAACCCTGGCAGCGCTCTGCTTCAGGACGGCCTCCTCTTCAGCAACTCGAATGCGCTCTCGCTCCTGATGAAATTAAAATTCTTTGAAATATTCCATCATGAACAATAATGGCCATATCAATGTCTCCTCTCTCGAGAGAGAACTGCTGCCTCACCAAACTGATTAACAATGCCTGCACAGTAAAATTCTAAATAAAATGAATAGCTAATAAAATATATCGAGTACATTGTATATCAATAAAGGAGCCTTAGTAGATGTTTCGAAAAATTGAGCAAACTTAGCTAATATACGAAAATACTGTAATACATAATATCTCAACACTATTTTACGACAAAATCTATAAAAATGAAAAGGACAGAGGTCTAAGACATTAAACAGATGGAAGGTCAACCTATAAATACATACTAACTTAATAAGAACGTGGGCATTCGAAAACTTAAGGCAGTAAATATGTAGTTATAAAACCTGTACTGCACAGCTTACTAAGCTCATTTCAATATATGTAACAGATATACCTCAACAATAGGGCCTCATACTGGGGGTGCCGCAGGGAGGAGAGTTTGGTTTCTAAACCCACAAACTATGTCCATTTCTTCGCTCAAAATCTTTGTAACGAAGAAATTTAAAAAATATCAAGACCGTTCCGTTAAAAAAATATTATGAAAATGCAAAACACCTTTCTCAAAGAATAAACATAGGGCAGTCAACCAGTACCAGTTATTCTCACGCAATTGCAAGTCATTTCAGTAAAGAGCAGGGCAGTCGTAATGGCACTATACTAACTTGCGCTTCTAGGAGGGATAGTCGGATGGCCTTCATGAGGTCGTCTTCCTCCTTGTCTACATTGCTGAGGACGACTGGGGTGCTGTCATCGCCACCGCTGGTCGGCACCACAGCCGCGTCCTCCAAGCTCCGGCGTAGCGCTTCCTGTCTCGCCACACAACACGTAAGACCAGAGTACAGGAGTTGAAGGCCATAACTAGGCTGTTAAGTTTGGATCTTATAACACGAATGATACTTCAATGAAAGCTTTGGGGCTTGTTCGACCAAAAGCAAATTGCACAGTCCATAGAAACGAGTGACGCGACCACTTTCATCTTTTCCTGGACAGAAATTCAATGCATTGAGACCATATTAATAAAATATCCTCCCTTTCAACATCTAGGGGTGAAAATAGTTTTGAAAATTCAATTCATACCAATTAATCGGCTTACGTTCAACAATAACACCCAACGTTGTTCCCAGTTGAAGAAAAGTCCTTAGCGTCAGCAGATTCAAAGTCTGGGTCCAGTTCGTAAAAAGTGATCGCAATTTTGTACACACAACATGGTCGTAATACAGCACAAAAACTATGGGATATACGAGAAAGGTCGTAGTTTTTCACCTGGATTTGTTCATCCTCTGAGAGCGATTTGGTTTCAGTGGATTCTTGGTTTGCTAGGTTGAGAGCTGTGTTGTCGGCTACATCAGCCGTGTTGCCACCAAGAACTTCCCCACTGTTTGGCTCACTGCTACTGGAGCGCAGTACTTCGGCACGAGCACCGCCAAATACTCTGTGTATAAAAATGATGAATACGTTACTCACTTCAGTTATTCTTACTATTATTCAACCTATAAACACACTACATAGGATACTGAAACCGTCGTTTCAATCTTCAGCCCATTCATACAAAGATATCTCACCAACACCTACCTGTGAGCAGGAGGAAGAGGTGCCTTCACTGGAGTGGAGGGCGCAGACAACATGCTGGTGGCAAGGCTAGGGTAACAGCGTACAGAGCTTCCCGTGTATGAGGACAGGTCAAGGATTTTGTTTACTTCAATACTCGAACACACCTTCAGGCTTGAAAACTCGGCGGCATCAAATGTGTATCGTTTCATTTGGATGATCATTATTCTGAAAAATAAAAGCAATAAAACTTTAGCACTTCGTACTTCGATGCTCAATAAGGAATTACAAAATACCTAGTAAAGTTTTATAACGAATAATTCTTACTTAAATTTACGTAATAGGAGAGTATTTCTTAGTAGCAAGCCTTGGAATACCTGTCCTTCCTACTGCGATTTCTAGAAAACATGAAGTATTTTGTTAAAAAGGAATAACTTCTTCTAAGGCTTAACTAATAAGCAAGAGTTCCCACTCACACTATTACTCACATGACGACATTGAACAATTTCATTGCGTGACCGGTCCTAAACATTCACATTTACAAATTAAATTCACAAACTCTACAACAGTGAAGAGATCAAAACAGTATTTCAGAACCTGTAAACATCTTGCGTGAAGGATATGAATGTTATTCTAATTAATATTTATGCATTTTAACTAGTTTCCCAGTTAGATAAACTCGCACACAGAGCACTGTAAAAGATTTCTTTCACACACGTGAGCATGCATGTTGTGTACCCATCCATAAGTACGGCATGATACGTGTACCGTTAATTGAAATTAGTATACTAAGTACACAATTTTTTGTCCGTGTAATTCTCACCACAAACAATATAACAATTCAACGTTCAAATGATGAAAAATCCGATTTATCTATTTGCAGCACAAAATTTCTAAACAAGTCTGAGCACACGGCTACTGACCGAGGCATTTTAGTGAAGGTGGTTGTAACGCAGGCTGTGGGGTGTGAGCAAAGCTCACACTTGAGGTCCCGCTGTTCCTGCTTCATGTACTCTGCCACTGCCGCCCTGATGCTACTGGGAGAACTCGAGTCCTGCATCTCACATGACGCCAGGTGCAAGTAGAGGCTGAAGTACTCCTGTGACCGCTGCACGCGCGCATTGCATCTGCACACACAAACTTCAGGCTCAGCAATCAATGCAAATAATACTGTTGGTTCTTTAAAAAAAATTTCAGACACATTGAATAATTCAACATTTCAAATTTTTGGAATAATATTTTACAACAATAGACTTGGTCAATACAAACAGGGTGAACATTTTATAAGCTTCGTAATGGAAACCAGATTTCTGTAGAGATTTCATTGTTTCCTTGTCGGAAACCTTAATTCATTTTTAGCACTCAAGTTCGGAATTGGGTTACGGAGATAGATAAGATAATCACTAATGTGATAGATTATTTGACCTCTAGGAGATTAAATAGTGATACCTACTTTGACTAACACACCACTAAAACCTACATAACATGACTGGAGAGAGAAAATCTTTTCCTTCAGCTTGAGATATTGAAGTTAACACAAACTCTCCCCGTAAGTTGGAATGCTCGAAAATTCGTAGATACAATATCAATAAAAAAAATAAATAATTAATAGTCCACTCGCCAACGATACACAAGCTGTCTGGTGACCGTAAGTTTTTGTAATATACCCGAAATGTTGAACACGATCTCTCGAATTAGGGTTTAACTCTTAGCAGGATTTTTTCCAAATTAATGTGGATTTGGAACTAATTTTTTATTACACACAGATAAAACGTATCGAGATATATTTAGATAGGACGGATATATTACAGAGAATATACCTATTAAAGATCAAGATATATTAAAGATTAAGATAGGAACTGAACGGATATACACGGGATAGTCCAAAAGTACAAGGCAACAGGCGGACGGACATTTCTTGGATAATCCGGCCAAGGATCAAACGATCGTTTTAGAATGAAGACTCCAATCTCACAAAAACTTACACAATAGCTTAAAATTTTTATTTTGTAACAAGTATAAATGTTCTCCCTCGAAAAAACAAGCCAGCAATTGAATAATTGTGACTTTTGGTTTACTGATAAATCACTTAACAATGAATTCTGGTTGTGATAAAATTCACCAGTTTGACAGAAGAATGTTCGATATTTCATAATTCAAATTCATGCATAATTTCCACTTCGAAGTGTTTATGCATGTTCTGGTTATGTAAATCTCAACCTTCAAGTTTCAATGCAAAAATAAGAATTAATAAGCTTTAATAGTTCAGACCTAGCTACATCAGATTCAAAGGTATGTGGATACTCGGATAGAACACCACCATGGAATTCAAAACAGTTAAAAACTGTGTTGAGTCTCGAAATCAATTTGAAGTTATTGTCAAAAGGCAAGATATCTGTACTGCAACAACCTATTTCAGACCGAATGTATGAGAACAGAACTGCACATTTCTTTGCTCATGATATCTTAATACGTCGACTAGAGCAGTTAACTAATAAGACAATAATTAAATACTGTAGATTTGGAATGCCAATATAAGAGAACTTGAGATGAACAACTCACTAATACTCACCCAAGGCAGGTGTAGACTTCTTGTAAGTGAAAACCAAAATTAGCAGTTATTGGATTTGCAGAAACATCGTTTTCTTGAATCGGGTCCTGGGCCCAATTATCCTTGCACGTCCTATGATTAGGTTGTGGTGACTTCTTCAAAAATGGGGACTGCTGCTGCATTGAGCTCCGTTTGTTTGCGTTACTGTCTTTGTGAGCTCTAAGCCCGGAGCCATTGAGGTGAGACAATGATGCACCTTCACCCAAATCCTTCATCTTGATAGAATTTTTCGTATCTATTTTAGATGAAACTTTTGAGAATTTGGGACGAGGTGGACTGCAATCATACTCCGAGAGAGAATCGTCACTGTCAATAAGTACGAGTCTGAATGAATAATCGTTGCCACTGTCACTACCGTTGGCAGCATTAATGCCAGTTTGACTGAGGTTCTCTGATGACAGAGACCGTTTTTGTCCTCGCCGGTCGTCTATTGACTTGTAAGCGACAGCAGCTTCACCAGGAGACAGGCTGCGGATGACCACAGATTTATTGAGGAGACGAGGAGCGCTGTTTTGTATTGGACTGAAGGGTAACGTGGGCTTTTGTTTCTTAGATTTGTGGATTTCCTCAGCAAGAAGTTTATCCACCTCATCCTTGATTGTGTCTAAAACTTTTGTGAGGAACTCGTTGGCATCTTGCATTTTCCAGCCCATGAAAGAACTGTCCAATTTTTCAAAAATTTCTTTCACCAACCTGAAACACAAATTTTATATGAACAAATGTTTTGAAAATAATTCAAAATCGTCAATACAGAACTCAAGGTTCAACATCGTTCACTTTTAAAGACAAACAAACTTTAAGGGTAAATGTACAGCAACATTTGACTCATTAAGATGAAAGCATTTTACTTGCACTTATTCTCGTTATTGTAGCAATGTTATATCCTTTAAAATATAACTAGTGATATGCAATACTACGAAACAATCACGGAAAACTGAAAGTTTAATAATCTACTGAGCATACCCACTTTTTTTCGGAAGATCCAACATTTTCATTTCCTAAGGTCATGCATAGTCATGTACACGAAGCAGCAGACATTTTCTGGCCCATGTCACGCTACACTGCGTGGTAAATGTAACACCTTTGTGCATATCGACGGGTATAACCGTCCTGTCCTGATATAGTGTGCGCTATAGCCGTCCGTGTGCACGAAGGTGTTGAAGAGCGTAATGTAAAGTTGGTATTCGGTCATGATAAGGGAAGTATGCAGTAACCACAAAAATTAATTAAATTGAGTCAGTTTCAATACGCACAAGGTGAGTAAGCCGCAGCGTGCACTGCAGGGCGCAACACTCTTCGAACAGTCACAGGCACCTCCCCATACAACATTGCTCAACACTACGTTTTTACAAACATTGCTCAGAACTGTATTTTTATAAATACCACTTAGAATTGTATTTTTACAAAGATTGACAAGCATTATGAATTTTAAAACTATAAACCACACAAGGTAGGTACTGTCAAGCGAACTCATTAAAATATCAAAAATATCTAACTGCAAGATAAATTTTCAGACAAAAGTACAGGTAAATAGAGTGCAGGTCCACCTTAGCGGGCGTTTGAGACTAGACGGTCGCCCAGTCTTCCTGGCCTCCAGAATACTGGTGAGGCCGTACAGCAGCGAGTCCGCTGGTGGTGGCAGGTGCTGCACGAACCTCCGCACATCAAGACGGAACACACGCATGGACACCAGGCTTTGTAGCACCGCATTAAGGTAGCATGTGTTGCCCAAATTTGGGAACCTGCCAGTAAAAATGTTTTGCATACAAAAAATGTCAAATAGTAGAAGCAGTTGCCAATTTTCCATATGGAAATTTAAAATTGAAGTATGACATTCATATTAAAGTTATATATAAAAGTGTTAAAGGAACAGATGCTTATCGATGAATATGAAAATTATATCCTAGAATGCCTGCAGTATAATGAACTGGCACAACGTACCCTAATAGATGGGGTTGCAACCGAGTCTCTTCCTCCTCCTTTACGATTGGAACGTTTTCTTTTTCGGGGCTCGAAGAAGGTTCTCCATATGCCCTCTCAATTTTGTTTGGAGAAATACCATTGAGTAAGGAGGATTTTAGAACTGGTTTAAAAGGTGTGCGCATTTTTTTCACCCTTAGAGGTTCTCTAGAGAAAATTTCTGGATCTGAATCCTCTATGTTTCCAAAATTTGCTTTCTTGACGCAGTTACTTGGACCAAAATCAAGTTTTCGACTTGAACTAGGTAAACTTGAATTCTGAGATGAATTTCCAAAGAGAGGAGAGGAGCAAAATGAGTTGTTCAAAAACGAGCTGCAACTGGCAGAAGTAGGAGTACTGCTCTTGATTTTTCTTTGAAATGAAAGGGGACTCGCAGCAGTGACTGGAGCAGAGATGGCTGTTACTGTCACACTCGGATTTAACGTTAATTGTGTCATTGGACTTTTATCAGGGGTATAAGTTTTAATTGATTTCAGCACCACTTTATCAAAGTTGGTCATCACACTTCCCTCTGAATTTACTTTCTGGATGCTCCTACCATACGTTCTCGAATGAGGTCCATATCTAACAGACAGACTCTCTTCACCCTCAATGATATCAATTGCAGTTAATTTAGATGGCTGTGCGGATTTTCCTTGTTCCCAAACGCCATCATTCTTTTTCTTAGTTGAAGACTTCTGAGACGCAGTAAGCAAGGTTTCACCACAGGACGGCGTTGAGGGCTTAGTCTCACTGCCACACACTGCGTTGATCACGGGATGTTGGGAGCGTTTCGACGGTTGCAAGATACTCCTTTCAGCGGTCGTATGTAAGCTGCGGGCTATTCCCCGCTGCAAGTAAACATTGGCGTTTTTCCCGACAGAATTGGGCGTCGATGCCATGGGATTAGAATCTGAAAAGAAAAAGACATTAATCTTATAGCTGAAACTTGAAATAATTCAAAGTGCCAATATTCATCATATTGGCAACCAAAGAACAAATGGTGTTGAAATTTAAAGACGCTTCTAAGGTGAAGATTTCAGTTTCAGTGTTTAGACTAAAACTAGAAGGGAATGTAATGCCTTCAATTATTGTTCTTTAAGGTCAACAAAATACCATTGAAGAGCACATCTGAGTTAAGAGGACCACAGAAAGCCCTGCATCTGAAGGGTGATAGAGGGAAACTTCTACATACATTTGTTTGGAATCAAGCAACAGTACTAACCATTTTCAAGCACTTAGAACATACTTGGCCACATTTTTCACATTCATAGCACCATCTTATATATTAGGTGTTCCACTGCTTCTCACTGCAATTAAATGAATTATTATAAAAGAAGTTAGTACACATACCATCTACACATTGATGTCAAAGTGGCCTACAAGAGCCACCCAGTTTTCAGTGAATGTCAGACGTGTGGGGGTTACGGCATGCCAAAGATTCTGCTATTGCCTAAACTCAGCACTTCTGCACAGAAACGATAGTTTTAAACTGTCCATAAGATCCATGAATGACCAATATTGCATTATGAGTTTTAGCATAACTAGGTTCACAATGTTTGCATTTCATTTTATGCAGATAAAATTCCAATACCTTACACGTACCTAGGCCTCACTTACTACACCCTATAAAAATCAATCATTTTACAATAGTTTATTATTTTGGAACAACCATTTTCTACAACCATATTTGATCTAAATCAATAGTTGGTACCCTAATTTTAAAATTTTGAAAAATTAACTGAAAATGCAGTAAATTATTCTTTGTCCATTATTCTCAAAATATAGACCAAAAAATAAAAATTCACAACCTACATATCTACAAGAACAGACTTAATGAACAGCCTAGTAGACATCAAACATACTGAAAAGATATCATCAATATCATTTATTACAGAAAAGATTCACTCACTCATTGTTTCTTTCCAGCCTCCCTTCAGAAGTTGCTGGGGTACAAGTTTTGGAGCAAATCCTGAGGTTCAAATTACCAAAATTAATAGAGAAAAGTTAAAACAAACTAAATGAAAACTTTAATTAATGGAATAAACTTCACATAAAAATTAATAATATCACAAACATGAAGTAGTGTTAGGGTAACAACTTTTCTCCAAACCATTTGAAGAGAAATATTAGTCAGGATATGTGAATGAGCAACAAAACTCAGCTTGGGAAATTCTAAAGTAAAAATAAATGAGCCCTTAGCTCTTTTTGTGTTACTCAGCATGTTAAAATGCATGTACAATTGTATATTTACATATTTTTCTACATTTGTACTAGTAATGAATAGAAATTGACATTCAAATCATTAAAATATCAATTGTTATGGAAAATAAAGAATGGTTGCTACTGACGCAAGCAATTACTGCTAATTTTACAAGTTAAATTTATAATATGAACATATACTTTCAGCCTACCAAGCTGAGTTTTAAGTTAATTGTAATACTAATAGGTCTGCAATTAGTTTCAATTGATCAATTTATTATTTTAGTGTACACTAATATGAGAGAGATAAACAAAATCTTATTAGAATAAATACTATGATCCATTTCAAATAAATATTGTTTATACTACACACCTTAAAAAACTTACCCTATTGCACTATATTAATATCATTAAAATGCTCAGAGTACAATTTTGATGCCCATTTTAGTGAATTAATTTTGATATAGAATGGATCAATTTCATGTAGAATGAATTCATTTCAATGTTAAATAGACTAATTTCATTAGAGAATGGATCAAGTTTTGTCCAAAAGTCTCTATTGGAAGAAAAATGTTTCTTTCAGTGTAAAAATGCTGAATTTTGGTGGAAAGTATTTCAAAATATAAAAATCTTTTTTCTCACAGCAGAGGAATGTTTCATAAATCCTAACATTGCAATTGCATGTGCTTTTTCTTTTCTGATATGAGCAACTTAGTTGCATGCATTCCTTCCTCTTCTATATAATTCCTTCCTCTTCTACAAAAAGTGCATACATAATTGGTTATTATCCTAGAATTTTAAAGACAATGATCATAGTTTATTTTAGAGATGTAACAATTTAGCATTAAACCAAACATGTTTTTAAACTAAACTACTTAGAAGATATAGGTAAAATGTCCTACATACAGGGATGTAGATGCATCATTCCTAAAATTCTTCATTACACAGGGAATGTAAATTTATACAAAAATATAAATCAAATTTCACAGAGATGCCCACCAACATAAAAGATTTAGTCAAAATCTCAAATATATTCTAAAAAGACTTCCGAACACGTCTCTTTAACTTCAACATGACGTGCTGGGTATACGGTATTCACAATCATTGACACACTGATTTCCTCAAAAACACAACTACCAATCATTTACTTTCTTTTGATGCTATTTCTTGAAATAATTGGTAACATCAATAACTCAACATGTTCCTTTAATTAACTCTACATATAATTTTGATGAGACTGCAAGCGTTTGAATCAAATGTTTACCGGATAACTTCACCGCGTATTGTAAATGAACTTCTTCAGTAATTTATCCCAAATTTTCACCTTATTTGCTTGAAATGCAATAAAAAATTAATATAAGCTCGTTCATTTGAATCACACTGACCTTCAACAACACCATTGATGTTAGGTAGTTCAGCAGGAGAAAAAGATTCATTAGCCATCATGACAAACCATAGGATCCTACAGACTTTACTACAAACGAAACTATGGAATTGGAGTAATGGGACACCTGAATGGCTTATAAACTAACACGGACGGAAAACTTTGCGCGGGAGTGGTGTTGCCAGCTAACTTTCAGAGGCTACTATATATGTCGACAATTGGGACTTCTGTTACTCATGACCGTTCACGTAATACTTTAATAAGTAAGTACTCAAAAATGTTTCATTAAATCTATTTCTTTTTAAATTTTAACTACATAGCAATATGTTTAATGTAATTTTGAGCACCGTAACTTTTAGGTTGATAGAAACGGTACTTGAACTGGGGTGTTCGAATGTTGTCATTCTAACGAAATTTCCCAATTTAAAAATAATTTCACAAGTTTAAATGCAATGTATGTTATGAGTTCAATTGGACAGGTAATTATAGTCGAAGTGCTTTACATATTGATTTTTTGACATAACAGGAAATAGAGAAGATATCTGTTATATATGTACCCATATCTAATAACTTACATTGATGCTCATGAAGAAACGAATTGCTATAAGCACTAGACAAGGACTACTATGATCAGGACGTGCACGGCCATATAGTGGACTACGCTAGCGGAGGCCATTGCATTCTTAGTAACATAAATTTTCCATTGGACAAATTGATCAAAAATTACTTCTTTTAAGCAATAGAAGGGATAATAAGGTTTTACAGTGAATTTTAAATCGTTTAAAGCACTGTAATGCTTTGAAATATCAATTTTCACCGGACTTAACATGTATTATTGTATGAACTTAGTGGCCACTTTATAGAAAGCCGAGTTGCTGCAGTTTTAGACTTTACAAAATGGATTATAGTTAAACGTTTTCCAATGCAAACAACCAAACATACAAACATTCACCTAAATAAACAAACAGACATAGAAGCTGTTGAGATCCAACTTCAGTATATATATTTATACATATATATGAGTTGCTGCAGTCACCCATTAAATTACCTCCGTCCCGTTTT
>VCRD01000247.1:0-14465 GCA_006783055.1 Trinorchestia longiramus
AAGAAGAGCAAAGGTGAGACTTTCAGCTATTGTCTCCCAAGTTTATAATTTTGCGAGTTTTCCTCAGAATTTAAGCTACTTGACGTTTTTTTAAGCCAATTTAATGGACATCACCATGTATGAGAAGAAGAGAAAAGGTAAGACTTTATTTGTTCTGCTTAATACGAGTATATGGGAAATGGAATATTGTGTATACTTGTGCTGTGCATACATGTGCTGTGCATACTTGTGTTGTGCATACTTGTGTTGTGCATACTTGTGTTGTGCATACTTGTGCTGTGCATACTTGTGCTGTGCATACTTGTGCTGTGCATACGTGTGCTGTGCATACTTGCGCTGTGCATACTTGCGCTGTGCATACTTGCGCTGTGCATACTTGCGCTGTGCATACTTGTGATGTGTACACTTGTGCTGTGTACACTTTTGCTGTACATACTTGTGCTGTGCATACTTGTGATGTGTACACTTGTGATGTGTACACTTGTGATGTGTACACTTGTGATGCGTACACTTGTGTTGTGCATAATTGTACTGTGTATACTTGTGATGTGCATACTTGTGCTGTGTATACTTGTGTTAAACGACAGAAACAAAACGACTCTTTATTTCATGTACCCTCATTTGTTGCAATTATAACTAATTCTGGCAAATGTGAGTCTCAATTGTGGCAACTATTTATTATGAGGTGGTGGAACTGTTTTTTATGTGGAACATTTTTTTTGTGAAACTCATTCTTTTATGGAAAACTTATTCTCATATGTGAAACTAATTCATTTATGTGAAACTCATTTTTATATGTGAAACTCATTCTTTTATATTATTTTATTAGAAGCTTTTTTCTTTATGAAATTAATTTTTTTGCATTCTTTTATATGAGTGCTGACTGTATTTTAGGCTGCAGGTGAAACAATTGAATGAAGCCTCAACACTGACATTGCAATGAACGCTTTTTAGAACATTTCTCGAGGATAAAGGAAAAAACATGATGATATTTTATCTGAAAGAAATATTGCAATTGATCGTTATTGCACCTATTCCTGACGTATTTGATGGCGTATTATTTAGTATAATTACAAGTACCTTATAAAAAATATTTTCTCTTTCTATAATTTTTTGCTCTCGCTGGTTCATCGATTTATTGGTCTCTCCTAAAATAACTCTTGTTTTTCTTTCTACTTTTCCTTTCTCCTTTTTATTTTCCTCCCCTCAGTACTCCATCTTGTTTCGCCACTTCGTTTTTTCGCGAGTTCATGCTACAGAAATTGCTTCGATTCCAGTGAACGAATTAATTATTTATTCGTGAATACGTTTCTGTAGAGGTGATATTTTAAATTATGTAGTTTTCACGTTTTTAATTTATATATATTCTACATATTTCAAATTAACTTTTACTCTTTTATGTCGGGGCAAAAAAGTTTGTTTTATTGAATTCTGTCACAACTTAGAGGAACAGTAATTACGAGCCCAACATGATTTCAATCAAAATTTCCACGCCGTGTGTGGGGTTGTGTGCTTCAAGCGGTTCACAAGCCTCGCTGTCACGCACACGTTATTATAAACGCGAAAAAAACTATTATTGATATTATTACTAATATTACCAGTATAGGTAATATCATTATTATTATTATTACTTATTACAGTACGTTATTTATTTTGTTGAACGCGATCATGACTTGCAATATTTTCAGCTGCTCTGGGTCGTAAGATGAGGATTTGGGAGCGGCGCCTGATGCGCGACTTCCACGTCTCACCCGCCATGGGGGCCGACGACTCCGGAATACCCGCCGCCGCCGCGCCCGACCCGTCACCCGGCGATCCCTCCGCCGTCGACAGGTTCCGCCGCATCGCCAAGCTTGCCATGGTGTCCAAAATAGCTGACGTGTCGAACGGCTCTGGGCCCCAGATTGGGTGGGAAAAGCATTTACGTCTTTTTAAAAAAAAAACCTTTCTTCATTTTGTGCTCCTTTTCTGTCTCCTTATTTATTTTCATTAAATTTTATTCCTATTCATTTTCGTTCATTCAGATTCTTTTTTGTTAATTCTGTTAATTCATTTACATTCATTTTTCATTTTTATTTCTTTTCGTTCCCTTTCCATTCAGTGGTGTATATTATATACCATAAGTATGTTCCATGTACAGTCAATGATAGTAAATGCTGTTATTCATGTTGAATAGTCAAAGGAATCACCAAATATATGCTTCGAGAATAAAAATACCCTAAATTCTCCATTAATGTTCTAATTGTGTTCTTTTTAGAAACACTGTAATAATTTGTTTGTGCTAGAACGAACTAGATTTTTGCCGAAAATTTATCATGTAGCTTCTGTTATAANGAGTTCTTGGGCTTGCGGACGACGTCAACAGTTTCCAAGTCGTTGGTGGATGTATACTGTGGCATAGGAGCCGAGTTTCGGGGTCGACGCAGTTGCTGTTGCTGAGGAGGAGGAATTTTAGTGATGCTCGATGCAGCCGTGTCGCTGAGAGGAGTTTGGCCATATGATGAGTAATTAGGCTTAGGCTTCACTTCAAATCCTGTGGCCATTTTTTGTTGATTTTGTTCGTTCACCTTTCTGGGGTCAGCTAGAACAGTTTTGTCAGCAGTAGGATACACATTCTGTGGCACAACAATTTTACTTTCTGATGTTCCAGCGCTGGATTTCAGCGAGTTCTCAGGTCGTCGTCCTGGGATGGTCAGCTTGCTTGGATCCGTGGCTTGTCCTGAAAAATACCATAAAAGGAAAGTGCACGTCTCCAGTTTACAGTAAAACCCTAAAATTCCGCTTCTGAATGGAATGCGCAATTGAACAGTGTTCCTCGAACACGGGGCATACTTTTGTGTACACCGAACAATGTACGTTTTTGTATTACTGCAAAATATCTTCTATTGTTACAAAAATAGAAGATACTATCGTGAACAAACTTTCTTAATACGTATTACTTCTCACATCGTAGGGGGAAAATACCGGGGTGTGCTGCCTTACAAAAGTACTGATAGTGATGTATTTACGAAACTTATTCGAATACTTGTGACGACTACTTGTACTCGTATTTTCACTGGGTATAATTCCTGTTTTTTCAACTGATAAGTAAATAATCATACTCAGTGTCTTCGAATACTATTTATTATTGTACTGGTATTCCATTTTCAATCTATGATTTATTTAATAAAAATTAAAATGATATTACACTGGTGAAATAAACGTTCCATCCTAACTAACTCAAAATGTCTAAGCAATATTTGTACGATTGTTCGGTAACATTTAATATAGGTCCGTGTGTCCAAAGTTACTTTCCTAAGAACACTATCATGACTGCACAAATGCTCAAATCATGGCCCCACACGCCAGAGAGTTTAATCACTGCTGTACAACAGGCTTCCAAGCCTCAAAATATACGCAATCTGAACCGTGCAAAAAGTATGTTTTCTTAATATGTAACTGAAAGAGTTTCAGAATGAAAGTCTTTGAATGGTTCTGAAATTTTTTTTATGATAAAGTCTGATACGCATTATGTGTTGTAATTAGTAACGATCTTCGATTATTAAAACCTTTTATTCCTAATTCCGGAACTGGTTTGGGTAATAAGTTCCCGATTCATATTTTCCGCACAGCTACGCACCCCAACATCTACTGTAGCAATTTTTAACATCATAGGGCAGAGAGACATCACATGTCTTAGTGCAGAAACTGTCACTCATCACTCATGTCCTTATGCACATCATTACTTTTTACTCTTCTCAAGATATGTACTTCTTTAGGTTGGAACACTGTCTACTTTTAAACAACAATAAACATACATGTTATTACTTCAATCAGCCTTGCCTTTATTTTTAGTTAAGAGGTTAGAGTGTTGTAAATGCAGAAACTATTGAAAAAATTAAAAGCTTAAAGGTTCTCACCTGTTCAAAAATAGCTTTCAAAAAATTTATCGTATCCATTGTAGTTTATGGGAGCAATTTTTGAAAAAGTGAACACCTCGAATCTCTCAATTCCATTCACTTTTTTAAAAGTACACACCTGTAGAACTTTTTTCCCCATTTTTCCTATTTTAAATCTTTGTCTTCAAAACTAAAAGCTCTTCAAAACTAAAAGCCAGCTTGGTCGACTATCGCCAGCTTGGTCGACTGGTGAACGATTATCGCCATCTTGGTCAACTGGTGAGCGAATCCGCTTGCGAGCGGGAAGACCCGGGTTCGAATCCCCCTGTCGCCATGGTTGACGTGGCTAGAATTACGGCATGGGACTTGGGTAACCGAATAATTATCGAAGTAATTATCCGACCTAAGAATGGGCCAGAAGGTTCGTTCCTATAGCCTCATTCTATTCTATTCTATTCTATCACCTTTCTTTTCTTAGATCTTCCTCTTCAATGCCCAAAGCTCATCGCCTTTCTTATCTAAGATCTTCCTCCTCAGTGCCCAAAGCTCATCACCTTTCTTATCTAAGATCTTCATCTCAATGCCCAAAACTCACCACCTATTTTATTTAAGATCTTTCCCCCCAATACCCAAAGCTTACCACCTTTCTTATCTAAGAGCTTCCTCCTCAGTACCCAAAGCTTACCATCTTTTCTATTCTTCTGAACCGTCCACGCAGTTTTGGGAGTTGGAGTCTCGGCTGGAGTAGGAGAGTTAGCAGGACTCAAGTCGAGGCTCTCGATAGCCTCCATTAGGTGGGGACCAGTGTACAGCTCGGGGAAGGGCGAACATCCCCGAGAGGAATTAGGGGAGTTGTCAGGAGTAACTTCTTCCATTTTACGCCTAGCTTTCTCTATGGCCTCCTTCAGAGTATTCTTGCCTCTATCATCGGTCAGATTACTGCGCCCAATCTGGTTAGACCTGGAAACGAGCAGCTATTTAGACCCACAGGGTTTATAACAGAAGCTACATGATAAATTTTCGGCAAAAATCTAGTTCGTTCTAGCACAAACAAATTATTACAGTGTTTCTAAAAAGCACACAATTAGAACATTACTGGAGAATTTAGCGTATTTTCATTCTCGAAGCATATATTTGGTGATTCCTTTGACTATTCAACATGAATAACAGCATTTACGATCATTGACTGTACATGGAACATACTTATGGTACATGATATATACACCACTGAATGGAAAGGGAACGAAAAGAAATAAAAATGAAAAAATGAATGTAAAAGAATGAACAGAATTAAAAAAGAATTTGAATGAACGAAAATGAATAGGAATAAAATTTAATGAAAATAAATAAGGAGACAGAAAAGGAGCACAAAATGAAGAAATTTTTTTTCATAAATTAAGGGAAGACGTAAATGATTTTCCTACCCAATCTGGGGCCCAGAGCCGTTCGACACGTCAGCTATTTTGGACACCATGGCAAGCTTGGCGATGCGGCGGAACCTGTCGACGGCGGAGGGATCGCCGGGTGACGGGTCGGGCGCGGCGGCGGCGGGTGTACCGGAGTCGTCGGCCCCCATGGCGGGTGAGACGTGGAAGTCGCGCATCAGGCGCCGCTCCCAAATCCTCATCTTACGACCCAGAGCAGCTGTAAATATTGCAAGTCATGATCGCGTTCAACAAAATAAAGAACGTACTGTAATAAGTAATAATAATAATAATAATGATATTACCTATACTGGTAATATTAGTGATAATATCAATAATGATAATGTTCTAAAGTATTTGACATGTTCCTAAAAAGTATTACCCGTTTAAGAGAATACTTTTGGGAGCTAAAGTTCATAGAGGAGAATAGTTTTTTCCGCGTTCACAATGACGTGTGCGTGACAGCGAGGCTTGTGAACCGCTTGAAGCACACAACCCCACACACGGCGTGGAAATTTTCATTGAAATCATGTTGGGCTCGTAATTACTGTTCCTCTAAGTTGTGACCGAATTCAATAAAACAAACTTTTTTGCCCCGACATAAAAAAGTAAAAGTTAATTTGAAATATGTAGAATATATATAAATTAGAAACGTGAAAACTACATAATTTAAAACATCACTTCTACAGAAACGTATTCACGAATAAATAATTAATTTGTTCACTGGAATCGAATCAATTTCTGTAGCATGAACTCGCGAAGAAACGAAGTGGCGAAACAAGATGGAGTACTGAGGGGAGGAAAATAAAAAGGAGAAAGGAAAAGTAGAAAGAAAAACAAGAGTTATTTTAGCAGAGACCAATAAATCGATGAACCAGCGCGAGCAAAAAATTATAGAAGGAGAAAATATTTTTTATAAGGTACTTGTGATTATACTAAATAATGTGCCATCAAATACGTCAGAAATAGGTGCAATAACGATCAATTGTAACATTTCTTTCAGCTAAAATATCAACACATTTTTTCCCTTATTCTCGAGAAATGTTCTAAAAAGCGTTCATTGTAATGTCAGTGTTGAGGCTTCATTCAATTGTTTCACCTGCATCCTAAAATACAGCCAGCACTCGTATAAAAGAATCCAAAAAATTAATTTCACAAAGAAAAAAGCTTCAAATAAAATAATATAAAAGAATGAGTTTCACATAAAAGAATGAGTTTCACATAAATGAATTAGTTTCACATATGAGAATAAGTTTCCCATAAAAGAATGAGTTTCACATAAAAGAATGAGTTTCACAGAAAAATGAGTTTCACATAAATTCATGAGTTTCATATAAAAATCAGTTCCACCACATAATAAATAGCTGCCACAATTGAGACTCAAATTTGCCAGAATTTGTTATAATTGCAACAAATGAGGGTACATGAAATAAAGAGTCGTTTTGTTTCTGTCGTTCAACACATGTATGCACAGCAGAAGTGTACACATCACAAGTATACACATCACAAGTATACACAGCACAAGTATACACATCACAAGTATACACAGCACAAGTATACACAGCACAAGTATACACAGCACAAGTATGCACAACACAAGTGTACACAGCACAAGTATACACAACACAAGTATGCATAACACAAGTGTACACATCACAAGTGTGCGCAGCACAAGTATGCACAGCACAAGTATGCACAGCATAAGTATGCACAACACAAGTATGCACAACACAAGTATGCACAACACAAGTATGCACAGCACAAGTATGCACAACACAAGTATGCACAACACAAGTATGCACAGCACATGTATGCACAGCACAAGTATACACAATATTCCATTTCCCATATACTCGTATTAAGCAGAACAAATAAAGTCTTACCTTTTCTCTTCTCCTCATACATGGTGATGTCCATTAAATTGGCTTAGAAAAGCGTCAAGTAGCTTAAATTCTGAGGAAAACTCGCAAAATTATAAACTTGGGAGACAATAGCTGAAAGTCTCACCTTTGCTCTTCTTCTCACACATCGAGATGTCCATGCCATTCGCTTCGAAAAGATCAATAAGCTCGAAGCGGAGAGCTGAAATATCTCCCTTGACTTCGTTGATATCGTCTTCAGTGACAGGCTTCTCCATGTTGCGTTGCTGCAGGGAGCACACGTAGCGCCATATGAGCGCTCTCATCACTGCCAGGTACCTGTAGTCCCGTGCCTTGCGGGCTCGTCCTATGGTCTGGTGGTGAGAGGTTCTGGTTATTAAGGCTTCATTCGTGACTAAACATTTCTGGTTATTAAGGCTTCATTCGTGACTAAACAGTTCTGGTTATTAAGGCTTCATTCGTGACTAAACAGTTCTGGTTATTAAGGCTTCATTCGTGACTAAACAGTTCTGGTTATTAAGACTTCATACTGTCGGCTAAACGGTTCTAGTTATAAAGGCTTCATTCGTGACTAAACAATTCTGGTTATTAAGGCTTCATACTCAGTTGACTGAACAGTTGTGGTTATTAAGGCTTCATACTGTTAGCTAAACAGTTCTGGTTATTAAGGCTTCATACCCTGTTAGCTAAACAGTTCTGGTTATTAAGGCTTCATACTCTGTTGACTGAACAGTTGTGGTTATTAAGGCTTCATACTCTGTTAGCTAAACAGTTCTGGTTATTAAGGCTTCATACTCTGTTGACTGAACAGTTGTGGTTATTAAGGCTTCATACTCTGTTAGCTAAACAATTCTGGTTATTAAGGCTTTATACTCTGTTAGCTAAACAGTTCTGGTTATTAAGGCTTCATACTCTGTAAGCTAAACAGTTCTGGTTATTAAGGCTTCATACTCTGTTGACTGAACAGTTCTGGTTATTAAGGCTTGAGACGCTGGTACTCTGGTGACTCAACAGTTAATTATAGCGTTTGGTGGATGTCCAACTTTTGGAGGTAATGATGCTTGATTTTAACAGTCTGAATATCTAAAAAAAATTAGAAGTTAAAAAAAGTATGCAACTACCAAAGACGATTGCAAAAATTTAACGTAGAGAATGCAGACCAAAAGAAAGACCATGAAAGCACATAAATATTAATTCAGCTAACAAATAATTCTAACCAGAAGTTAGAACTAACAGTTTTAATAACGACTAATATATGTTTTCAAAAACTAGCTGCTGACCACTGCAGTGGGTCGGTATGAATATTTATGAGGAGAGGAGTTTTCAGAACACAGTGACGAGGACAGGCATGAGCGGCAAATGATCCTCCACTTCCCTCATAGGTCAGTCGGTATTGCGGCACATTCAGAATTGTAAAAGCAGGAGAACGAGAAGACATAGCACAATTAGAATTGGTAAATAAAAAAATAGTATGTATGAACATGAATGCGTAATTTTTAAATTAACTTTCGTAAAGCACTAAATAAATTTAACATGGAACCTGGTGAAAAACAGCATGAGAAGAACTAAACAACGCTGCAAGTTCTGTACACCTGAATTAATATAATTATTTTTCGAGTCCACTTTTTAAAGAGTCATCCAGATGTAATAACTGAAAACTCGTTTCATTTAAACATCCTGTGATACTAAAATTGATACCGGTGTTTTAACCGAGAATCTATATTTCAGTTCCGTTTCTTCTCAGAGAATCGAGTTTAACCCTTTCGGTACTGACGGCATCTCTGGTAGCCGCAGTCATTTTTCGCCTATTAAGATGCAGAGCAACACGTGTGTCTGTGCAAACGCTGGTAGGGCAGTGCAAGCTACAGTTTGATCAGGACAATGCAGTGACCGTAAAACATCACAAAGCATCTTTTTTAAATTTGATGTTAAATATGTTGAAAAAGGTTCTGATATTTGCATCATGGTACCGAAAGGGTTAAAAAACACATGGGCAATGTCATGAGCGCTATCTAAGTCTCACCTTCGAGGACATCTTCCTCAGGAGTTCCCTTTGCTCATGACCCTTGAAGAACCTCTTGATGCTCTTCACGGAAGGGATGATGTTGAAGGGTGGGGGCACTGTGTTGCCTTCTTCAAAGTATGACATCCAGAGCTTCGTACGGGCGAACTTCCATTCGGCGTCTGCGTGATCCTGGACGTACGTAAAAATAAAAGGGGGAAAAGAAAATTCAGTTTTATCCCTTTTTAAAAGGATGAAAACTTGTGTTAATCAAGTAACCTATCACGAAATAAAAATACGCGTATAGCATGATACATCCTTTGAGACTGATTTAAACGGGACATCAAAATCGCATACAAGGTACTTTTTATGAAAAATATAATGCAGCTAGCAAACTAAATAGTATGAACTGAAATTCAGGAGATTGTCGCAGCGATGAACTAAATTTTTCAATTGTATATCACAATAAACTTGAAGACACATTAATTTGAAACGAGACCATCATAAATAGGAGTCATGAATGTGTTAAAACAACTTACCAATTAAAAGCGAGTAAAAGGACACCTGGCTTGAGCTATTAGGAGAGGTCAAAACTGCTCGCAATCACTGCACTAAAACACTATCATGCGGGATCTGTTATGTGCTGAAGTAGCTTTCTTCCAAAAAAGCTGGGGAAAAATTTCTTCAATAAGTTGGGAACGCGTGTCTGTAAAGCAAAAGGTTATACGCACACGTTCTATTTAAATAAGAAACAAGGTTGTTGGTTAGAACTGATAGCAAGGATATTGACTGTGAAATACAATCTACTTCATAGAGCCCTAAGGCGTATTAACTTGTGGCTACCAGGGGCTCATCCAGAGCAGCATTAGATCTAATCAACACGGTTGTGTATGTCCCCGTGCACACATACCGGAAGTAAAATACATGACATAGCCGTACAATAGAACTCTGGGTATAACAAATAACAATGAATTTAAAAAAAACAATCAGGATAGTAGACAACACCAAGAAAATTCTAGTCAGAATTAAATTCACGACAAGACTTATGACGACTATGCTCACGACAAGACTATTGATGACTATACTTACGACAATGAAGGCGTAGGAGTTGGACATCATGGCGATGAGGAGGTTCAGTAGCACAATGATGTTGATGACAGAGTAAGCCCCAAACATGGTCATGGACCAGAAGCGTGTGTAGCCTCCCACACCAGTCAACTCGAAGTCATCGAGTCCGACCATGCCAAACCCAGCCCAGAACAGCGACTGTGACGCTTCGAACAGGCTGTAATAATTCTCCCATTAACACCGAGCTTTCAGGTAATCCTATTGCACAGTTAGTGCATATTTTTATCATATAAGATTACTACCTGGATATGCTGTATTACTATCAGTATATTGTTATGGAGGAATCAAATCTTTATATATTGGGTTGGCCAAAAGGTCGTTCGTTTTTTAAATGCCTTCTTTCCGGCTTTCTAGAATGCATTTTATGTTCTCAAGATCTCTAAATCAAGCGTGCAAAATGAAATGCACAAACTGGGCTTTGTTTCTAAACTAGATGTTTGGGTTCTCCATAAACTGACAGAAGCAAATCTGGTGCATAGAGTTTCCATTTGCGATTCGTTGCTGAAACGGGAAAGTAATGACCCATTTTTGAAACGCATTGTTACTGGAGATGAGAAGTGGATCGTGTACAGTAATGTTGCAAGCAAAAGATCGTGGAAAACGGCAAATGATCCACCACAAAGAACACCCAAAGCAGGCCTCCATCCAAAAAAAGTGATGTTATTGGTATGGTGGGATTGGAAAGATGTCATCTTTTTTTAACTTCTTTCTGCTAACAGAACCATCAATTCAGCGGCTTACTGTGAACACTGAATAAATTAAGCTGGCTCTCCATCAGAAGCGACCTGAGCTAGTCAATCGTAAAGGCGTTGTTTTTCACCGTGACAACACACGGCCACATACTGCTTTGGCTACTCAGGAAAAGCTGATGTAGCTTGGGTGGGAAGTTTTACCTCACCCTCCATATTCTCCAGACTTGGCTCCCCCTGATTTCCATCAGTTTCATTTACTGTAGAATACATTGAATGGGAAGGAGTTTGATTCTAATGAAGATGTTAAAAGTTTCTTGGACATCTTCTTCGCCAATAAAGAGCCTACATTCTTTGAACAGGGGATTAAAGACTTACCAACAGATGGCAAATTATAGTAGATGCACATGGAAACTATTTTACTGACTAAATAAATGTTTATAGATATCAATTCGGTTTTAACTTCCTCTTTAAATAAAACGAACGAGCTTTTTGGCCAACCCAATACTACCATGGGATTAAAATATTGATCATAGGATGTTAAATATTATATTTAGCTACTTTTCAATGTATGCTCTCTTGACGAAAAAGCGAGTGAAAACGCTATTTTTGAGTGAGTAAAGGTGTAGTATTTCAAGTGAGTAAAGGTGCAGTATTTCAAGCGAGTTCAGGCGCAGTATGTTGAGTGAGTAAAAGGGCAGTATTTTGAGAAGGGGGAAGGTGCAGTATTTTGAGGGAGTGAAGGTGCAGTATTTTGGGTGAGTAAAGGTTTAGATTCATGTCAAAACAGTAAAACCATAATAAAAATGAGCAAAGTGTTTCTGAATGAAAAAATTTAAACGGTACATGGAAAATCGATCAAAAAACAACGAAGCAAAACCACACCCATACGAAAACGTACCTAAATTTCAAAATTATATTTTTTAGACCGCCTCGCTGTGCACTTCATTAATATAAACGAAAATTTTATGTCTTTTTTCTGAAGGCTTGACCGGAGTGAGCTTATGCTGGCAAAGATAGACCCCTTAACGGCCCTTTTCATCTGTCTGAGACGCAACTCCAACCATTGAGACTTGGTCGCACCGCCGTGAAACACATGTAGCTTAGTTTAACCCTACCATACATACCTGGTTGCACCACCATGAAACAACATATACAGCTTAGTTCAACCCGACTTCACTTGTAAAACCTTACAATTTTTCGAATGTGTTCTGGCTTTTCAATTTTTGAATTTTTTAAGAATACTTTACAATAAAATTACAATTTGTGATGTTAGATATTGTTTTAACACATGAGGGTTGAATTTGAGTACATTTTTTTATGAAAACTTGTAGTAATTCTGCGTTTAAGAAAAAGTGTTCATTGTATTATAGTATGGGACTTGGGTAGCAGACCAAGAATGGACTAAAGGGCTCGTTCCTCTTGTCATATTTTATTCTACCGAAGATACATGGTCGCATGACTCTATACAACATACTGTACATAGTCTAGTTCAACCCTACCATAAATTCATGATTACATCACCCTGAAACACAACATAAACAATTTAATTCAACCATAACATAAATAAATCATCGTACAGCCGTAGGGCTCAATATTGGTCCCAGTTCAGCATTCCAATGTACAGATGACGCAGTCCAACCTAACTAAACTCATGAGAAAAACAGAGACATTTTATGGCTTTCGCGGCTGCTGTACATAAATAGATCGATCATCAAGTTTTGGTAGGATGATGGAAAAGATCTTATGCAGCCGATCATTGAGAAATGTATGCCAATATTGTTGGGTTTTCTTACTTGTGGAACCGTCGCCACTTCATGCAAGCATCCCCATTCTTAGCCCAGTCAGGAAGGCCACCAGGGAGTGAGTAACATTTTTGCTTCTCCAGGTCGTTGTAATACCACAGCAGCTGAGTCAGGCCTGGGCAGTAAGGAGTAAAATTAAATCACAATGTTGTAAAATAATGAGATGATAGAACCAATGATCTGAGCTTTAAATTTGTTTAACTAACGGGCAACTTCAATAGCCCTGAATTTCCAGCGCCATTATAATGTGCATATTAGCCTTGCACTTCAGAAAGACAATTGTAGGAATGCAGAGGATTTTTCCGACTAGAATTTTTTTATTTCGAACGGTTTTTAAATCACAGGTTCATTACTGTACACTGTAATACTGTGCCACAGAGTATTGAATTAACTAATACCGTAGGTCACTGTGTGTAATATATTTCCGTGGGCACGTAAGTCACTTGCCCGCCTCAACAAATATATACGCAAAGCCTACCCAGTTGAGCGATTAAATTCGTTGTTAGTTAGCATTTGAGTCTCACCACAGGCAAAAGCGAAGAGCACAAGGGTGTAGATGAAGAAGAATTTCACGATGTCGATGACCATCCTACCGAGGGAGATCTGCAGAGGCCCCAAGTAGGGGTTGATGCTGAAAATGTGCACCAACTTCAGGGCAGAGAGGATGTTGGCCGCAGAAAACAAACCTTCAGAGATGAGTTGGGCGTCAAACCCGTCCCATTGTTCTCGTGGGATGAAGGCAGTCTGCAAGCAGAGAAATGTATGGGCATGCAAGAATGGAGGAGACGCTCTATGCTTTTTAGATAAGGCGAGAATCTTGTGTAAGCTGAGAACTATATTGTTAGTTTTTAAATAAACTTGATGCAACGATGCAGATAATTTTTACGAATTAATTATAACACTACAACGAGGCATGAATGTACTGTATTAATCATTATGAAGTACGGAAGAAAAATATTCCATTATTGGAATTATTTCACAATGTTTATTGAATACACGTATCATACGTACTTTCCGTAATTTATTTCTACAATTACTTGTATTTTCGATTTAAGAGAAAGCATCTAATCTACGAGCAAGATTATGATAATTATGACTGTTCTAGGGTTCAGAATAGATGAAATAGGATCTTTACATATACGTAGCTCAAACTAACAAAAATAACAAATTCGTCATCAAAACAAAGTATTTGCAGGACATCCCGCTATTGATCTTCAAAAGACTTATGAAATCCCACAAACAATTTCAGATTATTGCATTAATCTTAAACTTTAGTATAATTTGTATGGAAGAAGATATTCTCCAGTTTCGGTGCCTGCTGGCGAGTTCAGGAGATCTAAAGTAAAGCCATAAAGATAAGGTAACAAAGGTTAGGTAAAAAAGTAAGGCCACAAAGGGAAGGTAAAAAAGTAAGGCCACAAAGGGAAGGTAAAATAGTAAGGCAACAAAGGGAAGGTAAAAAAGTAAGGCAACAAAGGTAAAGCCATACAGGTAAAGCCAACGAGGTAAAGCCGCAAAGGTAAGGCCACAAGGGTAAGGTCACAAAGGTAAGGCCACAAGGGTAAGGTCACAAAGGTAAGGCCACAAGGGTAAGGTCACAAAGGTAAGGCCACAAGGGTAAGGTCACAAAGGTAAGGCCACAAAGGTAAGGTCACCAAG
>VCRD01000247.1:15102-46988 GCA_006783055.1 Trinorchestia longiramus
ATTAATCTTAAACTTTAGTATAATTTGTATGGAAGAAGACATTCTCCAGTTTCAGTGCCTGCTGGCGAGTTCAGGAGATCTAAAGTAAAGCCATAAAGATAAGATAACAAAGGTTAGGTAAAAAAGTAAGGCCACAAAGGGAAGGTAAAATAGTAAGGCAACAAAGATAAAGCCATACAGGTAAGGCCACAGAGGTAAAGCCGCAAAGGTAAGGCCACAAAGGTAAGGTCACCAAGGTGAGGCCACAAAGGTGAGGCCACAAAGGTAAGGTCACAAAGGTGAAGTCACAAAGGGAGGCCACAGAGCTAAGATAGAGTATGATCAGCCAATGAACAGGGTGTACTGGTGTTGCATTTCTCTCTTCGGGATAAAATGCGATATGTAAAGAGTTAATGAACTCTTTATATTATTGACATTAATAAGTAATCATACAAATAAGTAACTATGTATCACGAAAATGAATGAACCTGAGTAAACTTAATCCATTAACAAGCAATAAAACAACACAAAGTATTTTTTCATTCATTATTTATATTACCTGTGGATCCTCGCTGATTTCAATGGACTGCTGGATGTAGGCGAATATCCTGAGCAACATGGTGGACAGATAGAGGGAGTCCCGCATTACGTCCAAGATGTTCCACATGTTCCGGAAGTATTTCCCTAAGCCGTCTTTGTGGATCTCTTTCACTTCCTCCCATAAAAAGCCTGGAACAGCAAAACCAGAATCAAAGTTATGCTCCTGGAACTTGGCAGGAATATCTCTGTTATACTTTCCATTAAATGCTTGCAGTTGTTTAGTGAGATGCTGCGCGAGTCTTTCCATTCAGAGGTTGAAGTTCACTCGGGGAGATGACGTGAGTTAAGAGGTATAAATTTTATGCTGAGCTCAAAAATCAGGCACACCAGTGGCAGTACCTATGTACACTACAGTATACCTTGAGTCCTCGGCTTTTCAATTACAGGGAATAATTTCGTTTTTTAACATGAGTTACAGACCAATAGAAAAAAACCTGAAGACGAATGTTTCAAGAAAATTGGTTCACATTTAAGTACATGTGACAAAAAATAACATATTTGACATCAAAGTGATGATGAAACGCATGCATTATGCATTATCTTTCGGTTGAAAACAATATCATCATATTTCCTGACCACAGACGTTGAGTAGAACAAGCCGAAAAAGTCCAAGTACATAAAAAATCAGACTAGATTAATTGAAACATGTTTTCGTCACCAACGCAGAAAATGAGTCTCAGCTAAATGTCACGGTACATGTGAAAAAGTATAAGTATTTTTTTCAATCATGTCATTATAATTTGATTACAATTGAATTTGGCAAAACCCCACGACACGAAATAATTTATGGAAACATTTTCGAGTTTTTGCTTGGACCGTAAAATGTCATCATTCAAGACTTGCCTTTTACCGATGATCGTTCCAACATAAAAAAATAAAATCCATAGAAGGGAGGGCAAGCACCTAATCCGCGCAGTGTGCTTTTAAAATATACAAAACACAAGGATTATTCAGGGGATTTTGTTAGATTTTCGCCCACCGAAGACGTAGAGCAGAATGACGCACTCGATGGGGGTGGGTAAGTTGCCTCGTTGCTTCTTCAGCGACTCAATCAGGTTTTGACGCATGGACTCCGTGCCCAGGAAGAAAACGAACAGTTCTTCGAAACGCACCGAGAACAAAATCAGCAGCACTGCACAGTGAACACATGTGTCAGGGCTATGTGAATACATGTGTCAGGGCTGTATAGACACCGTGGCCGCAATGTGTGTTTACTGTACGCATGTGCAGCACAGCTGCAGAATCAAAGGGGTATTTTGAGCAACATTTTGTGTCAGTTTATATACAGGGTTGCTGTACTATGCATGGGCAGAGAACCGTCTTTATAAATGTCTTGCAGCACACCATCTAATACACTAATGGTCGTGCTAATATAAAAATTCACATGGAAGTAAATCAAGAGAAAAAATTTCATTCGAATTTGCAAAAAATACATCTTAGAATTGATGATAAAATAATTCATTCTAATGTCCGATAAACTAATTTGTAACAGCCTCTAAATGTGTCATCCTCGTTAGCTACAATAGATATCTTACGTAGGAAGAGGAGGTACGAGGCAGAGTGCAGCAGGAACTTCATGAAGGGAGTACGGATCAGTTTGTTGGATGGAGAGTCCGGAAACAGAATGTATTGCATGCAGTACATAGGGAACAGCACTACGACCTGCAGTAGAGAAACAGAGCGTGAAAGAGACATTGATGCTTCAATTTGTTTTCCCCGACAGAATCCTAACAGAATATTCATTGTTGAACAAATTGAAGGGGATGCGAAATAGAAAAATTGTCTAAAGAACTTGATTTTTATTTTTGAACAACAAGCAGCAGAACATAATATTCAAAAATGCATATGTGTGCATGTGACATATATATTATGTTAACAGCTTCTCATATGACGTGACATAAAAACCAACAGTCAACATACACTGAAGACTCAAAGACTGAATAACTAAACTAAAAAATAACAGAACCAAATTATGAGCATCGAAAGTACTGCTATATTCAGGGTTACGAGTGACACTTAATTAATGCACGAACAATAATACATTCAAAAATTCAGAACTGAAAAAAGAAATCATGCATAATACGAAGCATATTTAATAATTCTATTTTGCCCCAAATAAAGAACCGACCTTAATGGGTTGCTATAAAAAATAATTTTTCTCCCTGATTACTATACTACTACGATGATTAATTTTTACATTCGTTAATTCAGAGCACTCAGACTAACGTTATCAATTTTACTGCCAGTGACCCCACTAATTAATTGGGATAAATTTGTTGAAATAGTGACATCAGGATTTAATAAGTTTAATCAACTGCAGTATTATTTTCTAGTTAACTCACAGCAGCACACCGCGAGGTGGTGCTTTTAACTATAACTCTTTGACAGAATTTTCAATGATACTTAAATACGAGAGAAAAAAATATGAATATTTAATTTGGTTTTGTGACCCTAATTCTTGATATTTAACTCAGAAATTTTGGTCTTTTAAATATTCACATTTAGAGGACACCTGTGAACGGCATCGCGTGCTTCTACAAAGTAAATTTCTTTATAAAAATGCATTACTCGTCCAATGGATTGAATCCTTACAAATTTCATTCAAATGAGAGGCCCATTTTTAAAAACAGGTTAATTCTTAGCCAATTTTCCTCAAATCAGAACCTGATCTTAAAAAAATACAGTTTAAATTCCCACGAATTTAGCTTAACACGTTGACTCCGAAGTGGTACGTATGTGTACCACTTAGGTTAGGTTCTGTAATTTTTTCAGCTCCTTCTAGTGATTATGCGTACAAAGTGAAGTTTTACACCAATCAGGCAATCGGAGGCAACGTGTTACATCAAAAATCGCTCTACAACTACTAGTTAAATATCGAGTAAAATTTCCTTGGATAAGGGACCAGTCGTAAGGAAAGAGCATTAGAAAGTTGAGCAGTGGAGGCAACTTCACTAAATGGGGAACTTTGCCCCCCGTCAGGATGAGGGAAGGGGTCCGTACCTTGACCAGCTGGAACAGTTTCTGCATGACGTTAAGGCGGCGGAAGCCAGGTAGTCCGGCGTACCAGAGGGCAGCCAGCAGCTGCTGCACGTTGGGGTGAGCCACAAACTGCGCAAAAAACAACCCACTTTAGAACCTTGATCCAACTTGCACATGGAGAAAAAAGTAGAGGTAAACAAATGAAGAAATGCTAACATTTCGGGAAGAAAAAATGAAGTAATTTTATCGAAAAAATGAGGGCAAAAGTTGGGCGTGAGAGCTTGTATTGAATGTTCACGAGGAAATAAGGGCAAAAAGTTCAGGAGTTTAAAGAAAAAATTCCACCCAGAAATTAATGCAGGAGTTAACATAGAAATCATTGTAAAAATGTCAGGGGGAAATAGGTTTCAAAAGACGAATAAATGAATGTCAAGACTCCATAGGGCTATAAATTGAAAAAAAATTAAAACACATTGATGTAAATGTTTACAAAGGAATTCATGTCATGGTTTCAGAAAATAAATGAAATTGTAAATTCTTAAATTCAGTTATCCTAGAGAACGAGTTTACATTGGAAGAGTGTGTTCGTTCAGCAAAAGTTAACACAAAAAGTGATAAGGAATTAATTGAAATTTAAATATTTTTGTCTCACATATTGAACAAAATTTTACTGTAATAGTTTTACTCACAGAGAACTGTTTTAGTAAAACTGATTACGTAAAAATTATTTAATCCATAAATTTTTGACAGAAACCACCAAAGAAACAAAGTGCTATTAGCACTGTAAAGTCATAACACATATAACAGAATTACTTACAACTGATGCAGGCCTCAAATTGTAAATGACAGTTAAATACAACTCAATACCAACGTTCTAAGTATATTTAAATATCGCAAGAGTACTTACAGATTTTTGCTTGTAGTCGATAGCTAGCTCAAGCCGCTTCAGTTTCATGGAGTCTCCATCCTCGTAGGGCAGAGACTCAGGGTCGTAGTTGAGCATGACCGCAAGCTCGGTTGACGAGCGAGTGTGAGACAAAAGTTCTTCGGCGAACGAGCGACATTGTTTCCGAAGTTCCTGGCGAGAACACAACGATTTAATTTAAAATCTACCGCATTTTGTGCGGAGGAATAGCTTATTTCTGTGTTGGAAATTTTATCTGATCAAAAGCAATTGCCTCTATCAGTACCTCTAACTTCTTGTCTTAAGTGTGCGGAAATAATGGTGCACAATCGCACAATGGTTTGCTTCATTATGTACAATCGCATCCGAATTTAAAGTTTCTTTTCCTGAACCTATTCAGTTATGTGTGATTAAATTTTACGAATCACAAAAAAATAATATCAGCGCAAATATTTAAGCACGAAATTAGTTGCATTAAATGCACATATCAAAAACTTCCCATACCGTATTTACTCGATACGTGTCGTACATGCTAGGCAATCTACTCATTTTTCACGTGCAAAAGCGCCTGTTCTCGTTACTCACCACGTATTCAAAGCTGAACTAGTTACTCGCCACGTACTCAGAGCTAAACTTGTTACTCACCACGTACTCAGAGCTGAACTAGTTACTCACCACGTACTCAGAGCTGAACTAGTTACTCACCACGTACTCAGAGCTAAACTTGTTACTCACCACGTACTCAGAACTGAACTCATTTTCCTCGTAAGCGAGAGACTTCAGCTCGTCCGACAGCTCAAAAGCTGTCAGGATTGGGTCGGTTGAAGACAAGGCTATGAGAGACGGGGATGCGAGGGCGCGATACGAGTTGATGCGAGACATAGAGTGTCGTAACGAGTCTTCTGTCGACGACTTGATGCAGTCGTCGCAGCCACACCTGAGCAGTCACTAGATTAAGTTGTTTACAATATGTAGAAACCTATCCACTCAGACCACACGTCTTGGTAAACTTATATGCTATGATACCAGCAAAGTGTTAAGGAATTGGAGTCTCTTTCGTTGATGTTCAATTCTAAGAGTTGCAAGTTATCTTGAAATGTCACAATATGGAAGTTGATAGACTATCCTTCTCACGATGCATGGTGGATGTAAATAATGATGGAGCTAACACACTCGAGCCAAATGTTCAGTAACCCAAACTGAAATTCTGTTCTTAGGATGAATGGCCCAAGAAAAATGATATATTTACTCAGTATGATGAACGATGATCATATATTTTCAGTTTTATATCTGACACGGACGTGCAATCATCGACTGCATCAGAAAATCGAGGTCATTCTAAAATAAAAATAACGCCCTTAACTCTGGTTTACAGAACTGCAAAGAGAAATATCCGGTGGTTGTCAATTTGATTCTGACACGCACATTAAGAATTATGTTGTTCATACCTGATGTCGTGAGACATGGGGAGACTGCCCCCCCCCCCGTCATACCTGATGTCGTGAGGCATGGGGAGCGCCGCCCCTCTGTCCAGTAGGATCTTCAAAATCTCGTAATTATCTCTATGAGCAGCCAGGATGAGAGGCGTGATCTCTGGAGTGAAGGATGCTGTGTGTCGATCTATTTTCTCCCATGACTGGAAAGAACAAGTTGTTTTGTAGAGCGTGAGCCGTGAATGCCATTGTGTGTTAAAATGTACCTGAATCGCGGGTGCTATTGTATATTTAAATGTTTGCGAATCGTGGGTGTTATTGTGTATTAAAATATTAATTAATGGTGGGTGCCATTGTGTGTTAAAATGTACCTGAATCGTAGGTGCTATTGCATATTAAAATGTTAATGGAACGTGGGTGCTATCGTGTGTTCAAATGTTAATGAATCGTGAGTGCTATTGTGTATTGAAATGGTAATGAATCGAGGGAGGGGGTGATTGTGTAATAAAATATTGATAAATCAGGGAGGCTATTGTGCATTAAAATATTAATGAATCGTGGGTGTTATTATGTATTAAAATATTAATGAATCGGGAGGGCTATTGTGCACTGAAATGTCAATAAATCGTGGGTGCTATTGTGTATTAAAATGGTAATGAATCGTGAATGCAAGTGTGTATTAAAATATTAATGAATCGTGTGTACTATTGTGTATTAAAATATTAATGAATCGTGGATGCTATTGTATATTAAAGTGTTAATGAATCGTGGATGCTATTATATATTAAAATGTTAATGAATTGTGGGTGCTATTGTGTATTAAAATAATAATGAATCGGGGAGGCTATTGTGCATTAAAATGTTAATGAATCCTGGGTGCTAATGTGTAATTAAATGTCAATGAATCGTGGAGACTATTGTGTATTAAATCTTACTGAAATCTTGGGTATTGTATATAAATCATATCTAATTATACATTAAACTGTGCCGAAATCGTGGGTATCATTATATAACTGAAATATATTATCAGTTCAACTATCAAAAAATTTGAACACCTCTTCCTATTTTTAGACACATTGAAAAATAGTTGAAAAAGTAATTAGAGGGCACACAACGTACACAAGTATCATTATGAAACAAATTTAATTTACATTTTCAAAGTGGTGTACATTTATGTCATAAAGTTGAGCTAAAGTTCGGTTGTATTTATCTCTGTTGAATGGTTGCTATGGGATGAAAAATTGAATTGAAGAGAAATATTTTGAGTGACAAGAGCCAACCTGAGAAAGCAAAGGCCTGTTTTTTCATGTTCCTTTTATAAATTCGACGACAATACATGAATATTATTAGTGTCTTATGTAACTTCAATGTCACTACTTCAGAATTGTTGACACCTAGCTATCAATTTTTGATCTTATGTCCATAAAGATGAAAACTATTCTCAATAAACCGACTTGTTACAATATTTGAAAAGCATGCATTATTTGAGGCTCTCAATGTCACAAGGGCGAAGACGCCACCAACAAAAAAATACGTTTTCAAAGGTACTAAAATCTCACATGTGAGCTTGATTTAGTAGTAAAATGAGGCTAATTACACATTGATATGTGTATAATTACTTACTTAGTACTCTTTGGACCTCAGGTGGTCCATCCATAGAGCAGCAATGAATCTCCGCTATTCAGCCCTTAATTAATTGTTATAGGGATTTCCATTTTGCACTTTGTATGGCAACTATTCAAAACTTGTCTGGTATCTTCGCCCGTGTGGCCCACAACGCCTCATTTGATCAACAACGAAATATTTTTCTGACCTCTACTGTCAGGTTTAGTTAGGCCTACCTCTTATAGTTGAATGGCTTATTTAAAAGCTCAAGTCAGAATTAAATTTGACTTTTTCAAGCATGGTAGTACAAAATGGGCACCACTACCAACCGCCGTGTTTACAGTGAGCAGAGTTAACTTAGGTGAAGTGAATACGACGGTAGCAAAAGCTAGTGTCGATGATAGAATATAGCCATGAAACTTACGTATGGCTCTCCATCTTTGTGGATGACTTCTTCGTGCTCCAGTAGAACCTCAACAGCCTCAACGAACTCGACATCGATTGCATGGAGCAGAGAATCCTTGGTGTCCAACCCCATGACGACGAGAAGTTCAACCATCTCGAGGTTTTCGTTGTCGATGGCCATATGCAGAGCACCACGGCCCATGGGGTCCACGCAATTGCGGTTCATGAAATTCGGGTGACGAGCGCACTTCTGCAGCAACCTGAGTAGAAGTTAACAAGTAGAGGAAGGGGAAAGGAAAGATCTAGAGATGTACATGGAAAGCATAATGAAAGTTATGAAAATCAAATTGAGCAAAGTAAGGTAACTTTTACTCAAAAAAATCGTCTATAATTAAAATACTAAAGTGGGGTACGTTTCACGAAAAGAGTTGTTGATTTTGAAATTGAAAGTAACATAAGCTAAATGTATGAATACTACAGAAGATTGCCATAAAGTGCAGTTGATATTTCATTCAGCAAAGTCCATGCTGAAGAACATACACAATGATGGTGTTGAGAAGGAAACACCCGGGGCATTATATATAAGAGCATAGTGCTGTATATCAAGTAAATCAAAATTAAGCGAGGAGGAATAGTATATTTTGAAGAACATTTCCAAGATAACGAAGCTTAGAGTTTGAGAGGAGGAAATAATTCTTTATTCAGTGATACTTTCAAAAAAGTTTAAGAAAGTATAACAAATAAATGGAGCGTACTTCTTGATGGAGGCATAATGGATAAGGAGTACGTACTTCTTGATGGTGGCATAAGGGCTAAGGGTATGTACTTCTTAATGGTGGCATAGGGGATAAGGGATACGTACTTCTTGATGGTGGCATAAGGGATCAGGAATACGTACTTCTTGATGGTGGCAGTATCTCCTCGCTCTACTGCCAGAAGAAACTTTTTTTCTTCGATCGTTAATGGCTTGGGCAGATCAGGCATCGGGATGCGACTCTTGCCCTGCAAAACAAAGAAGTAATTTTAATGAGTTTCAGAGTAGAAGTTAATTGATAGAGTATTTAGTGACTGACGTGAGTTGGTTTAACAAATTAAGTTCTTCCGTACATATGACGATTTTCAAAGTTCTTTGTCTCAGCTGTTTGAAAACTTGGCGGAATTCATATTTAGAAGATGGTTTATTAAAAACATGATACGATATTTTGCAGCATGGAAAATTTACATTGTAAAGACACTATTTACCTCAACAAATTAGCTTCTGTGAGTGAAGAAAATTTTGTTCAAAGCAGAAAGCTTTAAGTATTTTTTATAGCTAAAATATTACCCTTCATTATTTACAAACAAAGAAATTGATTAAAATTTGTTTCAGAAAATACAGTTCATTTTGTACTGAAAGTAACGTGAAAAAAAAGATTACGAAAAAGTTTATACTGCAAATAATTATATTAAAACTTAATTTGAGGTCATTCTGGTATACCTTCACTGAATTGCTTCCCCAAACTTTGTTGATAAACTTCTATGGCTGATAAAAATTTACTTGAGATTGCATCAAGTTTTGAATAGCTAAAAAAGTAAGAAATTTCTTGGGCATCAGAAGAATTTTTTGGGGAAAGTTGTCGATTTGGAACGAACATATATTTTATTATTATCTTAAACTCTTGAAACGACAACCGTGGTTCTACAATGGCAAACTTTGTGTTAAATTCAATTAATACAAAGAATACGATCTCCGCGCTAGCATATCAGGGTTCAAATCTTAAGCCGGAGATAGAGTACCCGCCGACACACCACATAGCTCGTTCGTCCACATCGACGTGAGGAGTATAGAAGGGGGGCAGGGTTATAACTAACATCTCATATGAACAAAGGTTCCATAATTCGGCCACTTAGCTGATCTAAGAGGAAAATAACATTCACGATTCAGAGCGCAAGTAGTTCGGTCAAATTCAGAATATTTTACAATTCACAACATTGTTTAGCTCACCTCCATGTCGATACCCGTCGTCTCTTCCTTGAGGGACTTCTCCATCCCCGCATCAGCCGAAGTGGCAGTTTTTGCTGCTGCTGCAACCTTACGAGCTCTGTCTGCAAACGCACCCATCCTGGACCTCCTGATTTGTAGCGAGGATTTGTTTGTAACGAAAGAGATAGTTAAAAGTTCGCTTTTCGTGACATGATAAGTCAACTTTGGGTGACTGTGTCCAAGGCTAAATATTAATGAAAGTTTTATTATGAATAATATTTTCACTGAATGAAAATGTTACGGTGTTAGTTTTGTGTTTCATCATGAAATTGCATTAGACATAAAATCGTTATTAAATTTTGAGATCTCGTGTTGCTGTTGAGCAAGCGTTCTTACATACCCTCCTTGTATGTGTTCATGCACAACATACGTCACTTTCTTCATTGTTCATAGCTTGTGTCTAAAATTACATAAAAAACGAACATTACGCAAGAAAACATTAAAATATAATTGAAGAAAAAGGCAGTATGAATATTTGTGTATATTTAGAACCTCTTTAGAAATTGCTTGGAATTTAATCTGAATCATTCGTATATTCTAATTCAAAGTTGATCGTTCTGTGAACAAGCCGTGTTTGTGAAAATACCTGTATCCATGTAGGGCAACGCAAAGTGAAGTAAGTAAAATAAAACCTAGAACACTGATTCTGTGTGCTCCAACTTGAATCCATTATGTTTTGTGTACAAAATACACATGCAAGGGTAAAAACAAGTAAAAATATACATGTTGTCCAATCGTGTAGGTACTGCTACAGGATGTGGCAAAATTATTAGATGTATTTGTAGTTCTAATGAAAGTGAAGTACAGTGATGAGGAAAGAATATTCACTTACTCCCAGCCTTCATTGGCAACTGAAAACTAAATTGAATAACTTGACATTATCTATGCATTTCATAAATGAAAACGCATTTCCAGTTGGATCGTTTTGCCGTATCCTGTATTAAATAAACTTAAGAATAGTCAACATGAAATGCACGATAATTATCATAAAGTCTGACAGTGTTAATTCCAACAACTAGGTGGATGCACTAAGTGAAATCTACCACAGGTAAAGTGAAGTATATGTAAACTCTCACCTTTTTCTCCGGAGTTTAGAAGTTTTCAAAGTTCGAGACTTCAGAAGTTGTCGAAGTTTTGTGTTTAGGAGCCGCGCTAGTCGTCAGAAGTAGGCAAAGTTACAGCAACTCTACCTGGCAAATCCAACTCAAACGATGTATCGACTGATCAATCCGTCCAGTAGACTGAGTAGAGAGCCAATACCATTACTTCTGAAAGCGACATCTAATGAAACCAAACAGACAATCGTTGTCGGAGTAAATCAAATTATTCATAATTTACCAGACCAAATTGTGTTTTTTTACTGATAATTCGTCTGATTAACTAGCGTTTACTGTATAAAAATAAACGGTCGAAATAGTGAAAATGTGTAAGATAGCTGGCGAAGATGCCTGGAAACCAACACAGTCCCAGACACCGCCCCAATCTAAGCTTCGTACGTCCGTCACTTGCTTTTAACTGCACCACACAGGCTTCCTTTAATGCGATCAGCGAGCGCTGAATACAAACCAAGGTTGAAGTCGACCTTTATTTTTCAAGCGTTGAGGAACATGGTCGATTGCTTTCTTGTTGCTTTCTCACATTTCTTCTGCCTCTGTCAAAATGCAATGGAACCAAATGAATGATAAAATTTAAGGACTTAAGAGCACAATGGTAAATCCATGGTGAATTTATAAACCGTTGCTTGTTTAATTCATAAGCAATGAAAAATAATTAGAATATTAATAATGTCTAAAAAAAATCCTACCAATATTCATCAGAGCAATTGTCTACACAGAGCTTAATTGATTCAGAAATGAATGTTAAAAAAATCATTATTTTTGTCCTTTTGTTGCAAATTACGAAGCAAATAGAGAAAATTCAAAGTCGAATCTTTCTAAAAGAACACACATATAATTGTCAGCTATTCTTGTAACTCCTCGTTAGTATGATTGGTCTTTCACGCACATGCTTTTATGTCCCAGCGGTGCGGGATCTGAAAAGAACTGATGGAACTCAAAGAGTTTTAGTCGTCAAAATGTAGTATACCATTCAAAATTTCAAAATGTATCGCCCAACAACACTGCAGGAACTTAGAGATAACATGACTAGAGGAATAAATCTTATCTGACCTGAAACATTATCCAAGGTGATGCAAAGCATGGTCATAAAAGCACATGGATGTTGAAGAGTTAAGGGAGATCATCTGATGAGAATAATCTTAAAAAACACACACTGTAATCTAAAGAAAACCGTTTTATTGCTCCTGAAAAAGTGCGTACTGTTTCTGCGACTGCGACTAACACTTTTTTCTGCGGCTAAAACTTTTAGTGTTGCACCTCTTTCTGTTTAGGTCCCGAACGTAGGGACACCCTGCATACCAGGCAACATTGGCGTAGAATCATACAGTTTTGACATTTCTAGTCATTCCCTCACCGAATAAGTTAGAAGGGAGGGAAAGGTATGCAGGTCTTGCTGGTTTACCCGTGCCGCAATACAGTGTCGGATTCTCCCACAGTCTCGGATTTTCCCACACGAATTTGAGGCGAGAGCCAGAGAAGACCACGAACCTTCTCACGACTATGACAAAAATTCACAAGGCAAAAATTTTCTACTTAGTTGACACATTATTGTCCACGTCGCTACATCCTCCATGGACTCAATGTTACTAAACGAAGTCACTCAGTGCTTCTCATTTCCAGTCATTTGCATGAATTCTTATTAACTACCTCCTGCTGGCTATCAAGAAGTACGTACCTTTCAACAATAATTTAAAGTAGTTCTAGTTTCTTGTGCTATTGCTATTTTAAAAATGATCAGACACTTATTGAATTGTATCAAGAAACACTCTTACCACACAAGTTTGGCTATATGAATAAAAAACAAAGAAATGATTAACCTTTAATCCCATAATGGGTCAATTCAAAAACAATATCAAAACATACATGGGAAATACGGAAATGTTTTTAAACGTAAAAGGACAAGCGAAAAATACGACATGCACGTGTATCAGGAAACAATTTCAATAACATAAAACTAAATGCGTGTATAAAATATAAAAATTATTATTGAGATGTGAAGAACTGATGAAATCGATCCAATTAAAAAACAGTTGAAATAAAAATATTCCAAGTACAATTCTTCAAAGTTGATCGTTCTTGTCTTGCTCTTCAAATAATACAAATTGTGCATTTTCATTGAAACGTTTTGAAGGCCAATGAGTAGATGAGATGGTAGGTTTAAAGTTTATTGCCCCACGGAGGTTGAACTTATGCTATAGCGGGTTTTTACAGACATTCTTTACATTAAGAACATTATATTTAGTTACTGGAACAGGTTTTTGATCATTCTTCTTACTCGATGGTGACACAAATGATCTTGTGAAGACAATCATGATGTAGTTTTAGACATGAACGCACCACCTCACATCGCGACAGAGTCGAAGTTCCAGAAAGAACACAGGTTGGAACGTTTATTTTCCTAGAGAAACCGTAATCGGAATTGACAGTCATTTTCAATATCGATCGCTCCTATCCCTTTCCCATTAGCACTATGACCGAGATTGGCAGTACTTTCATTTTTTTAATTATCATTAGGACAGACATTGAATGTTCTTAATTGTTTTTCATTCGGACAAAAGATAAGATTGATCATCGCCCGTTCTCGATAAGAACATTTTCACAGAACAGAGACAACGATCATCTTTCCAAATTTGTGCAATAGGAACAACACTCGTAATAGTACAGTCGGTCGTTGTTCCTGTACTTCGACCATTAAAAAGCAAAACAGCACTGTTTTCTGTTCTTCCTTTTCAAATACGAAAAATGTGACTGTTCCTTGACCCCCTCCTCAACAAAAAACAACACGGAACAAATACAACGAATTTGGTCAAAGGGATCATAAGTCATACGGTACGATAACAGCATCTATATGTACAAGACTTAGCACGTATTTTCTCTTGAAAAATACTGAATTAACCATGACATGCCCAAGAATTTTATTTTCACTTCGGAAACGTAGCCAGGGTACGAGTGTACTATTAGAACAGCAAGCTCAGAGGAGAAGTACCATCCCTGTTCATTCGCTATCGTCGTCTCTAATCTTTTACACCACACAAAACGAGGCGGGCTCATCTACAGTATACAATCCCACACATAGTGCGAAAAATGCTGATGAAAATAAAGTCTGCATCCCATTTGATATTTAGAGCTCGTTTCCACAGCTGTCATAGGAAGACACAACATTTACATAATAAAATAACCTTGATAAGAAAAAGTGTCACCTGTGTGGAAAATTTTTGACTAAATTCAATGATTTCAAATGATTTATCCTCTATAAAAAATCTGTAGATCCACAGCAATGGTAAGTCATTAGAGTTAAATGAAGTCTGAATTGATAATATGTGGTGATATAGTTTACAGGATATTTTTAGTACCGTAGTTAATAAGTAATAAATTTCATGCGTAACTAGCTTGTTACTTGAAACCTTATAGCTGCAACTGTTCTATGGAGGTTTCAACAGTGTAATAAACACGTCTGGAGAAAAAATTAGAAAATATTGACAACGCTCATGATGTAGTACTTACAAGATTTATAGATGCTGTCAAGTTACGTTATCTCGACTGCCAAGAAAAGAATAGAAAAGAACGACCTACCTATGATGTAAAATTAAAAATGGGTTAGTATTGAATGTCACTAAAGCGAGTCAAGTCTTCATAGAGAGGCAGGAAAAATATCATTTTCTCTTCCCTTCTGAGGGCGCTCGAGATGCTCTGAGGAGCGCGACGTCCCTGTTGTATACTGAAGGACAATTTTCTTCTACATACTCTGATGCGAGGAAAAAATAAAATACAGAATATAACTCTGAAATGAAGAATCATAAAATAAATGATATAAAAATCCATGAAATAAAATTACATGAAGGTACTTAAAATATCATTCAAATACATTGAAGAAGGAAGACTGAGTGTTGAGAATATATCCTTCATTGTTGGGAAAATTAGTAAAAGCACTAGTGAGAAAAACACAGGAATAAGGAGAGAAAAACCTAATTTACTGCCATGATCAACAAATAAACAGTTTAGGGCACCCGAATTGTTGATCATGGTTTACTCAGCGTTTATATTACAAACTTTTTATATGTTATTTAGACGTTGCAGATTAACGATTTAGGCATCATTTTCAAATTTCTCTAATTTACAATATTGTTCAAGCTCATTACGTGTTAAAATTCTAACTATAACTATTATGATTAGCAATTTTTCGAGAATTTCAGCACTTGATGAACTTGAGCAATCTATGTTGCGAGTTAATGGCACAGGTGCACTGAAGGAAACGCATCTTTAGTTTCCCCAACAAAACTGGTTACAATTCTATTCTGGGCCCAGCGAGATGACACAAGAGTTCGTTACGGCTCTCCCTTTCGGGTTTTACACAGAACATTTTCCAACATAATTAAAGACGAAATAAAATTAAATTTACATGATAAAAAATTTGAAGAAACAACATTCTTAATTATGAGTTCATAGAACAAAGAAGTGCATTGTGAGCTGTATGTGTAGCAGGGCATTATGATTTCATATAGACGAGTTTCAGAGGTCAACACTGTTAAGTGTGCGTGTTGAGTACAGGTGCAGCTGCAATTATGCGTGTTCAGCAAGGTAACAGCTGCAATTTACTCAACAATAGATCACCAACCAAAACTTTTACTAGAATACCTCATTATAATCTACTTGATCCGAGTAGGCCTTCCATCCTTGTGTCCCATACCTATTTCGAATTTTTAATAGCAATTCCTATTTCCCATCTCTATTTTCCATCCTTGAAAATTGACTACACAAATTCCAAGACGGTCAGAATCCAAAAATTTTTGCACAGTGAGAACAAAAATTTTTAAAACATTATCGAGAGAACATATAAACACATTCAGTCACTCGAGTTTTGCAGTTTCACGATGGCTATAATTTCGAAACTCCAACGGCTTTCTAGTTTTATAAATCGCAATGTGTCTGAGTGCTCTGCACAAGCAAATATACAACCTATTCTCTACATGATAACTTGCGCACCAATAACTTCAATTTCCCTTAAATATTATAGTCTACAAAAAGAAAACGCAACTCGCGATTTCTTCAAACCTGGTGTCCATGCAGATAAAATTTGGTTCATTTTAACATGCTTGAGAGTTGGTAAACGTCGCCATTTTGCTTCCTTCTGCTCGAGGATGATACCCTAGGATTTGTCTTTAACTTATTTACCAAGACCATGAATCATAAAACAACAAATAGCACAGGATTTCTCAAAAGTTCCTGTACACTAATATAGATTTTCAATAGTAGATATGTTCAAGTCGTAGTGTTTAGAAATAAAATGCGAACGATACAACGTGTAAGAAAGGGAGCTACACTTCCAACACTGTTATTGACTTTCACGTGTATTTACCTCATGTTCTTTATAATGAAGCTGTGTTAATTAGATGTACGTGCACAAGGACTTTACAGACATCCTGTGTAACCAACGTTGAAAAGAAAATCACCACCGAGGTATTTCTAAGAAAATTCTCAATTATGGTAAATCTTTTTAAAAGCAGCCTTTTGAAACTAGTGGGTTGAAACTCCCTCCTATGAAAATTAGGGACTTGAGGTCTGAAAGAATTGAGTAGGTCATCATCAAGAACAAAATTATCGGCTCACACGCAAGACATACACGACAATAAAAGTCATCTTCAAAGGCAGGGTTTACAACCATGTTTGGCTGAAAGGCTTTACAACAGAGGTGTTCAGGAAACTCACAAGCCAAGAACACAAATACATAGAAAGTCAACAAACATTAACAACATGCGCCGGAGTTTTGTTTCTAACAGACACTTGCCAGAGAAAAAATTATGAAAGAAAAAAATCACACAAGTACCTTTAAAATGAAATCTTCAAGTTACCTACAGCTCATCCCTCTGAACACCTTCAAGTTTTTAAAATTTGCTGACGAAGATTGACTCGATCAGTATGCTCTCCCAATAGCAGACAGAAAATATCGCTTTTATGCAAAGGAAGGAGAGATCCAATACAGGCTGAAAGGCTATTGAAGTTAGCGTAGCCTAATGAGAAATATAACCAGGCCAAAAAGAAGTGACTTGTGCTCTGCAAAATATTATTATTGTCTTTACAGCCATTTTATTGTATGTTTTGATTATCAAGTAGACAATGACAATTAAAGTAACTGTTCTCGTGGATTGAGTGTTTACATATTTTCGATACATGACCAATATTATCAACAATAATTAATTGATAATTGTTACTGATGCTACGACGATGGTTGCAACAAAACAAATTAGGACCAAAGACCTGACCACACAAATCTGCCCTAAAAGAATCGCGTTTAAATTGTGGCAGCTGGACGCCACGAAAATCGTCCCGTAATCGACCATAACCGTCTAGCGGGCGACGATAACCGTCATGCAAGCGACGACAACCGTCATGCAAGCGACGACAACCGTCATGCAAGCGACGACAACCGTCATGCAAGCAACGACAACCGTCATGCAAGCGGCGACAACCGTCATGCAAGCGACGACAAATGTCACGCACGAACCGTTACAGCGACGTTGCCTGTGATGCACGACAGTGGGCTAGCACTGAGCACGTGTGTAGGCAACATCTACTGTTGTATAAGCTTGGCATCAGGGGCTTCTTTAAGCAAGCCGATGCCTTGCACTATTCAGTTAACCAGTTAACCTTCTAGTCAACTTTCCTTTGTAATCCTGTAACTCTAACTGACACACACACACAGAACAATTTTGATTCTAACAGCTAATGACCATTAACTTATGGTTGTTCAGGTTACATATATACAAACGTGATATGTACTGCGCTGGTTAACTTTTTCCTATTTACAGAAACCAATCGGTGTTGTTTTTCTCAACCTAATCAGAATAGAGATCCCCCATCATGTTTTGGACAGAAAGTAAGCAAAGTAGGACAATGAGCCCTTGTTAGAAATTATCTTATTCACTAGCAGCTCCCATGATTTCTTCGGAGCATTTCAGAACTCAGCATTAATAAACTGGTAAAGATATTTTTCTTTAAAAATATTTAAAAATTTTATCAGCATGACCCATTCCAAATATTTTCAGGGTGACAAAAGTGAACACGAGCAAGAATGTTCTGAGTTAATTACATGGTTCGCTAGCACTCTTGAACATTACGTTAAAACGCGTTAGCGCAACCAACCGAACGCGAAAACTATCACCTAATACAAATGTCCATTTATTATATATACACTAACTTTTGATAACGCTGCAATTTATCCGTTAAGTCGTCCAGAAAAGTCGTTTTCACACTTCTATCACGTTTGGTTTCGACTAAAAATAAATTCTTTGAACGAATGTTTCTTGCATTTCAAGTGAGACATCGAATGCTTGTTAATTTCAGGCCAAACTATCGTAGTTTTTTCAGGATGGTTTTGGCGTAATAATCTCCATTCAAAAAACTGTTTCTTTCCAAAATTAGAAAGACTGGCAGGTCCAGAAGGTGCTATACGTCTTATACTTTCTTTAGCACAGAAAATATAAGCATTCATACATACATACATACCCAGCAAATAGTACACCGGAAATTTTAAAAATGCTTCCACGAATCGAATTTGAAGAAAAAGTTCTCGTAAAAACTTTAAGAATTATTTTGCATTTCCGTTCCCAAAAATAACTTCGCAAATAATTCTAGGATAATTTCTGGAAGTAAATTACAAAACATTTCTAGTTCCAGGAGCAGTTTTTGCAAATGCCTACCAGTTTTCGTTGTTCCTAGTTTTCCTTGTTATCTTTTAAATACATAACGGGTAGCTTTGCAAGTTTGAAACATAGTTCATATCCATGTTAAGAACTCTATGTTGAAAGAGTCTCGTTTGCGTGTGAAATCTTTCTAACTTTCCTGAAGCATCTTACTAGCCATCAATTTCCCTCATGCCTTTCGTTATCCATTCAATTTCCTCGTCCCTGTTTTATCCATTCAATTTCCCTTGGGCGTCTTGTTATCCACTCAATTTCCTCGTGCGTCTTATTATACATTCAATTTCGCTCGTGCCTGTGGTCATCCACTCAATTTTTCCCGCGCTGGTTGTTATCTTCTAAAACTCAAACGCAGGATAACTGAGGACGTTACATCACTCCAGCTGCAGTACTGAAATAATTAAGTTCTGTAAAATGGTGACATACAGCGCGTGCTTTCATGACATACAGCGTACATTCAACGAGCATTAATTTTCTTTCACAACACCTATAGAGAAGTAAAATTCTAGCCTTTATCAGTACTGTACTGAGCGTTTTTAATTTAAGCAATTTTCTGTTAAATTATTCTCATATCGCAGACACTGAGAAAAAACTTTTAGAGAAACTCTTAAAAAAATTATGAAACGTTCTTTTCCTTGGAGTTCAAGTTACCGAGAAAGTTATCACTAATACATCTTAAATGAGTTCGAGGTAAAGTTATGCGTCACATATCTTGGTTTCTGTCCTGAACAAACAGAACTTCACTACAGTCGTCAGAAAAATCTTTTGTATGGCCGTTTCTCTGATGTGACAGGGTACATGAAAGAACAAATATATTCATCTTACAGACTAAGTTCATCTTTGAATACATTAAGCAGCTATTGACTCAAAACTTCAAAAGACAGAATAATTCTAGAAGTAATGAGAGAAATGAGCAAGACGGGTACGACAACACTTTTGCTGCAGGTCCAAATGAGTTGTAGAGTCAAGTGACTTGGGCCTACGATAGCCTGCCAGACGTACGACAGGGATGCCAGGCAGTTGAATGCAGATGACGGCAGCAACGATGATGCACTCGACGAGAACGGAAACTCTGAAAATTGATTAAAAGGAGCAGCTTTATTATGTGAGGGAGCATTACGATAACGTGCATACTGACCACAATAGCTAGCATGACTTGGGGAATCGAGGGTGAGGGAGATGATAGTTATTACATTATTATGTTATGTTTAAATAGCTTGTCGCGAATTTTGCACGCCACAAAGGTTCACGACACTTCATGAATAAAAGTCAAGGTTTTTTAATCTAATTTATTTACTTCAAATTAAGTAGCAATTAAATATTTGTGTATTTAAGTGATTTTATTATCAGACTTTGACGACTTGACCGTCAACAAAAACATGGTTAAGGGTTTAGTAGCCACCGTGGTCGAGTGGTCTGCGGCCTGTGTTCTGTATCGGGTCTCTGCTTCACGTAGAAAGACCGCGGGTTCGAACCCGGCCATGGACACGAGTTGTTTCTCGTACGCCGCGCCGTGCACTCAACCCGCTAAACACTCAACTCCCCGCCCATGAAGACGCCAATCAACCTCCCAGGATCGTCGCATGGTGCTCACCATCACCCTTACTCTTAGAATGTTAACCTTAAGAATTTGAAAAACCAATGTACTAATGTCTATGTACAGTGTACTCGATTGGAAATAAAGATTTTTTTTTAAGCCGTCCCTCCAATAAAACTGGCGTCTCTTCAAGCAATTAACGTGACGTTTAAAACTGAGGTCTGCAAGACCCAGAACATAAATAGACAACTGGAGAGAACGGCTAGTCTCAGCACCCCCACGCTCGAGTCCGTCGGTCCCTGGGGTCTAGAGCCGGAATGTCAGCTCTCACCATCCGAACCGCGCTCAATCTGAATCTTAGATTGGCGTACGCTGAGCTCCAGTGGCAAAGAGCACCAATGATCCGCGCTCCACGATTGCCGACGCACGACTTTGGCCTCCCACTTCTTCCCGCTGCTAAATAAAAGATTCTAATGAAGCTCAACGGAATACCGGGTAAATGATGCTATTAATGCCAAATATAATTCAGGGACCTAACTGCAGGCGAGTAACCTACCATTGATAGCGAGGACTTGCTCACTGGAAAGAGTTCGCCCGTTGCTGTCCCAAAGCTGGTAGCAACCAACCATTGTATTTGTACTGTTGAAAAGTAACGAATTAATTACTCTGTAATAATGGACTTAGCATGAAGAATTTCAGTATGGTGATATTTCAGATAACTTACGAATGCTTGATACAAACCTAAAAGATACGTGCTCTTTCAGTGTTTCCATCGGAAACTGCTAGGCGTGTTAGAATTTTAAAGATAGACTGAAAATAGTTCAAGAAGCGTACTCCACATAGATAGTAAAGAATAGTAGTAGGTTTACGTTTTTGAAAGGAAGAGGAAATTTTAATTTACAGAGTAGAATTCTGAGTTCAGAGTCTTTTCAGACACTCATTATTAGATGAATTCACTCGTATTTAAGTAATTTTAATTAGCGTTAGACAATAGTCTAATTTTAAGTTATTTATTTAAAGTTCTGGATAAACCAGTTAAAATATGGAGTACGCGTCAGACAATTGGTGCTAGGTTGCACAGCAAAACAAAATGAAAGAAATTCTATTCAAAAAACACAAAATATAGGCAGGAGAAAGCAAGGAAGAAGTAGTACGTCACGTCTGCCGACGATGGAGCAGGATCAGTTTCCACCATCAGCTCGCAGCCCGACGACCCCGCTTCACCCTTGCATCGAATCCTTGAAGTCTGCTAGACTAGACAAATGCAATACGGACAATTTGGGCGGTTTGGGATCGGATGGAACCTCTGAACGCGACGGTGAACTCTTTCCAGTGAGCAAGTCCTCGCTGTCAATGGTAGGTTACTCGCCTGCAGTTAGGTCCCTGAATTATATTTGGCATTAATAGCATCATTTACCCGGTATTCCGTTGAGCTTCATTAGAATCTTTTATTTAGCAGCGGGAAGAAGTGGGAGGCCAAAGTCGTGCGTCGGCAATCGTGGAGCGCGGATCATTGGTGCTCTTTGCCACTGGAGCTCAGCGTACGCCAATCCAAGATTCAGATTGAGCGCGGTTCGGATGGTGAGAGTTGACATTCCGGCTCTAGACCCCAGGGACCGACGGACTCGAGCGTGGGGGTGCTGAGACTAGCAGTTCTCTCCAGTTGTCTATTTATGTTCTGGGTCTTGCAGACCTCAGTTTTAAACGTCACGTTAATTGCTTGAAGAGACGCCAGTTTTATTGAAGGGACGGCTTAAAACCCTTAACCATGTTTTTGTTGACGGTTAGGTCGTCAAAGTTAGATAATAAAATCACTTAATACAAAAATATTTAATTGCTACTTAATTTGAAGTAAATAAATTAGATTAAATAACCTTGACTTTTACTCATGAAGTGTCGTGAACCTTAGTGGCGTGCAAAATTCGCGACAAGCTATTGTTGCTCTGTGGTAAAATCTTCATGAGCTGGGAGCCTTACGATCCTTTGTCTAGCTTTCTATGAGAAGAGCCACTGTACGTGTACACCCTGCACGCAGTGCGTGTACGCCCTGCACGCAGTGCGTGTACGCCCTGCATGCAGTGCGTGTACGCCCTGCACGCAGTGCGTGTACGCCCTGCACGCAGTGCGTGTACGCCCTGCACGCAGTGCGTGTACGCCCTGCATGCAGTGCGTGTACATCCTGCACGTAGCGCGTGTACACCCTGCGCGTGCATAACACATGAAAATTAAACACGAACAATAATATGAATCGATGCTAAATAATTAGAGGAAACACAACAATCTGTGTCTCGTCGTGGGAAGACGACGCTTAGAACTGGCAGATTAAATTCTCCTACAGTTGCTGCTTCCTTTAAATGCCGAGCTTTGAAAAGTCTCTTATAGGGATAAAAATCCATAGAAGCCTTCAACTATAAGATTGGAAAAAAGAGACTTGTGTTCCTAAATTCACAAACTTCATTCATCAAATTTAAATTCATACTCTTCCAGGTCAGAAGGAATTCACACGTCTCTCATACATTTACTTGACTGTTGCCCACGTGCATCTTAAGCACATAATATGTACACTGACAACTGCTTGTACACTGAAGTAAAATAACACTGTTTGTTGGGCTGAAATTCATTTACATTTCGAACAAGAAAAATAAGAACACACAGAGTAAATAAGGGAATATTAGGAATCAATACGATGTACTGTAAGCTCTCCCACCTCATCATCATCATGTGAACGAAAAAAATATCACTTTCTTAACCCTGTCAAGTGTGGTGGCACACACTTCATACTTCCGAAGAGGTCATGATTAATGCTTGGTGGCACAGAAAGCACACCACTTTTTAAAATTAAGTTCCTGCGTTGCTCAGCAGCTCAAAATTTGCACCACCATCATAAATGCAAGGAAACATCCTTATGAATCTATAAATATTTAAACATGTTATACATTTCTTTCCACCTAAAGTATGAGCTTGAAAGGGTTGATAAGGAGGAATTTTTTCACCTGGATGCCTACGAAGAGCGTAATGTCTCTTTTAGACTACGAAGAGTCCCACAACAAGTCAAACAAAACCATCTTGTATGCAAATAAGGACGACAAATTGTAGTGATGGTACATTCCATCATTTACGGATTGTAACCTGAGTTGAAACGTATCTACATATATAATTGACTATGTATCTCCATCTCTCTCTCTCTCTCTCTCTCTCTCTGTATCTGTACTCGTATGTGTCCGTCCCATTACTTCCTGCCACTTGAGGTGGTGGCGTGCAGGCGGGACACACCTGCCACCTGCAGGATCTCCTGCCCGCAGCACTGTCTTCTTGCACCCTGCGTACTGTGGGAGTATCTGCATACATAATCGACGATATATCTCCATTTTACTGTGTCTGTGTGTTTCCGTCCCATTACTTCCTATCTATTACTGAAGAAAAATTATTGAACTGGAATCAGAATCGGTATGCATGTATTACAAGCATTGTATTGTGGATACCAAAGGCACTGGATCACTAAAAAACACGCCATTTGTTCCGTTATTAACTTTCTTCTCATACACAGCCATGTTATCGTTAGGTAAGATACAAAATGAAAGTTCTGTATATATTCAAGAAAAATATTCTGATTCTGATGGTACCACGGGTCAAACTGAAAAATGCATTTTATTTCATAGATTCTTCATTTCATCACTTTTAAATCAAAAAATTTCAACGGGTACTATCTGAGCCATGTTATTATTAGATAGGATACAAAATGGTAGTTCTGTATACATCAATAAAAAATATTCATTCAAAATACAATAATTCGTCGTAAATCTTTAATACGTTCATCTTTATAATAATTTCAAATTAGTCGAATCTAAATCGTGAAATTTCCACGGGAGCTGGCTAGTTCTTTCAGATCTCTGCAAAACGTTATGCAATTATAAGTCTTAAAAAGAACACTCGAAAGAAGAGAGTTGAAAAAAATAAAACTTGTCCTCATCACTTTACCGTACAAATTAAACTTATCCTCGTCACTTCACTGTAGAAATCAAACTTTCCTTGTCACTTCACTGTATCAATCAAACTCACCTCATCACTTCACCGTAGAAATAAAACTTATCCTCGTCACTTCACCGTAGAAATAAAACTTATCCTCGTCACTTTACTGTATAAATCAAACTCACCTCATCACTTCACCGTAGAAATAAAACTTATCCTCGTCACTTCACCGTAGAAATAAAACTTATCCTCGTCACTTCACCGTAGAAATAAAACTTATCCTCGTCACTTCACCGTAGAAATAAAACTTATCCTCGTCACTTCACCGTAAAAGTTAAATTTACCCTATCCAGCTCCCCTCGTAACCTGGCCACGTACCGGCATGGTGAGGGAAGGAGGTCTTGCGGATGTTGTTGTCCTCGTAGAAGTTGACCTCCCTGATGAGGTCAGGCACCTGCTGGGGGCTGTGGACCTCCACCTCAGACACAGCCTGTCTGCCCTCCCCCAACCTGCCAGCCCCACCGGGTTGGAGGTCCTCCAGTGCTCCTGTGCTCCCCGACACACCCACTGCACACCCACCGGACACTTAGCATTCTGTCCCTAGTTCTTATTTATTATTATTATTAGTCTCTGATAATACAGGTTAGATGATCCTACCTCTGGCTGCAAACGACTTTTGATGTTGGTCGGAAATAGTTAATAGAGAAGGAGAAAAGTCTAAAATTTACGGCATGCATAATACTTTGAACGTTATACATAGACTACACTTTAAAATAAAGTACAAAACGAAAAGTTGAGAAAGTAATGTTCCAAAAGTTTTCAGAAACATTAATGCCGGAATGTTTATCAGACTGCGCCAACTGTTTCCGACCAAAAAATATTTAATGTCAACTTAATTTTGGTCCCAGGTAATATTGTATAGGTTAGTGGATATTTGAAACTAACAAGCCACAACATTTTTTGATATTAATAAATACTTAACGCGTTAGTTAACTGAAGTGTCTTAGTAAATGATAACTTAAAAAAGGATATCCTGTTAACGGTTATGTAGCAGATTATTGCTGACTCTTCCTGAAGTTGCCCATTAAATTACTACAATTTCTTATTTATCCCCTGATAACTTTATTTATAAGTTTTAATGAATGAATTAGGTTTTTGCAACAAATTTGTTGAATGCACAAATAATGCCAAGATTTAAGGGACGTTTCTTTTACAAGTGTGGGTGAACTCCATGGACTAATGAACAGAAATGTTCGTTTGTGTATGTGAATGTTAGCTGACCATGTGGTAACCCAAAACCATCAACCTTAGTTCAACAAAACATTTACATTAGATCACCAGAAAAAATGAGACTTAATGACTTCAAATATCCACAGATGAACATGTGAAAATCATTGGATTCTCTTCATAGAAACAGTTAACTAAAAGTAGGTAATTCAACGTACGAGCAACATTATTTAAATATGAACCCTACTGAGCTCTCAATCCATGCCCAGTCGGCGTGGGACTTGGGTATCAATCCAAGAATGGGCCAAATGACTCGTTTCTATCGCCCTATTCTATTCTACTCCCCATTAGTTCACTTATTGTACGTTCATGTCATGAATGCTAGATCTCGTACCTTCGTTTGTTTCTCCGTCACTTCTGATTTCGTGTATTTTTGGAGGTGTGAATATCTCTGGAAGAAAAGGTAAACAAATTGTAGTATTAATTAAGTAGCATGACGATCTAACGTCATATTGATTTATTATTCTGTTGATTCGTTGTTCACTGAATTGTGAATTTATTGAGTGCTATTGATTTATCGATTTCTATGTAAATATATTGACTCCTTTATTGATACACTGATTGTCATATTGATATACCAACCCTGTACAAATTTAAGCGACGTACAAATTCTTACAAGGACACATACATAAGAACACAAGCAGTCGTTCAGCACTATGACAAAACTTCCCACGCTCCGCTACCGGAATAAAAAGTTTGAACGAAACAATGTATAGGTTACTTCAAACAATCAGTCAATGAAATATAAGGGACATTCTAAGAAGTTATAGACTAATACTAAGGTCATCTTCATTCATTCTTTTCTCATTCATTCATTCATTCATACATCCGGTGAATGAAAGCACCCATCATTTTCAAACTCGCGCATCTTTAATTTTGTCGACAAATGAACGTTGATTTTCGTCGATTACAATATGTTCTACAAAAATTCACAAAATTGTACAGAAATTTATTATGATCCAGCAACGATGGAGAGATCAGGCTTAAGGTTCAACAGACGCAGCGGGACTTGACATAAGATGAGAGGGCGAGTCACTGCTCATCATTGTTGGCTTATTGTCATTCTTGATCTCTCCTCTCGATTATCAACAATTTCCCTAAGCTTCCAAGGCCTATTTTTACAATACTTGTTACTCCTCGTAGGCCTACGGTGCTTATGCGAGACAGCTAGTTAAGTCCTCCATAGCTTGAGGGAAACATGCCGACGCCCGCACAATTGTCGTTCGTGCATAGTGGTATGGAGTGCAAAATGCCCCACAGCTGAGAAACTACACGATCGATCTAACGTACTTACAACTGGCTACCATTCTGATATAAAAAATAATTTACAGTGGTACTAAAAATGCATGTGTGTTTCACAAATGTTTTCTTGGATAATGACTTCAGTTATCATTATCCTCCTAATGGCAAGAGGTTGCACTACTTACTTAAGTCCTCTGTGCAGAGGATCGAATTCTAGCGAGACAAAAAGGTGGCTGTCAAAGGCACATCAGCGCTTGGCTGTGCTCTGTTGCACCATGTGTCAAAACTTCCTTTTCCTAACTTGTTTTTTTTAAATTGGACGTCCGAGTGGCAGCAAGTTGAGTCAATACATCATACTGACCAACACCACAGATTTGAGTCTTTACCTCAATGAGCTTGTATCCTAGATACTCAAAATACTGCCAGTGAAGCTGATCCGTTACAAGCCTATGATGAGGAATTCTAGTTAGACTACATCGGTGATCTAGGAGCACAAGTTGCTGAACACATACCACGCATTATAAGGCAAAAAAACCTGCACCCTGTCAGCCCTCACCATTAAGTCGGATGTCTCCTTCAGTCTCGCCGAGGGAGTTCTTGGCAACGCATTTGTAGGTGCGGGAGTCATCCTTAGTGAAGTTGTAGACCGTGAGGCGCATGTCAAGCTTATACTTGCTCTTGATAGTCGCCGTCTTGTACTTTGCATCGTTCATGACCATGACCTTGTCCCGCACCCAGTAGCTTATCACCTTTCACAAAAAGGGTTATTTGGAGAACAATTCATGCTTGTCTTTTCAAGCTAGTGAACGAGGATTTGAATAATTATTTTATCTTTTCTGAAAGCAAACGAATAAGATTAGAATGAAGGCACTGATGAAAAATGGTAAATAAGCTAAATTTATTAATCTGTTACTTGTATTGCATAACACCTTCCACTATAATTTGTGCGAATTAGAACAGTTTTCGTTTCTCATTGCAAATGACCACATTATTTATGGTGGAAATCTCAACCAAATGAAACAAAATTATTGCATAAGACAAAATTATCGCATGAGAGAAAATTATCGCATGAGAGAAAATTATCGCATGAGAGAAAATTATCGCATGATACAAAATTATCGCACGATACAAAATTATCGCACGATACAAAATTATCGCACGATACAAAATTATCGCACGAGACAAAGTTATCGCACGAGACAAAATTATCGCATGATACAAAATTATAGCATGATACAAAATTATAGCATGATACAAAATTATAGCATGATACAAAATTATAGCATGATACAAAATTATAGCATGAGACAAAATTATCGCATGATACAAAATTATCGCATGAGACAAAATTATTGCATGAGACAAAATTATTGGATGAAACAAAATTATTGCATTGTAAACTATGTTTAGTGTAGTATGGTCAAGTAGATTTTATGTGTTGTGAACCGCATGTATTGTGCAAAAAAATATTTGACATAGAAGAGCGTGGAAGATGTCAATTTTCCCTTAAACCTCTCCCACTTCGTACACGTAATGTATTAATTTTATTTGATTTAAACTCTGACATTCTCTCACACCAGATGCATGAAAAGTGTATGTATGGTACGGGCATCGTAGATTAGTCCAAATTTTTTGTGATATTAACAATAGTTCGATCAGGGATTAACTCTCTGGATTCAACTGATGTAGAGCATTACCAATGAAAAATATTGAATTAATTGGTACGCGGATGTTCAAAATATTCGTGTGTGGGTTGGCACAGCCCGCTACAGCGACTGTGGCGGTAGGGGAAACATCCTGAGACGAAAAAGGTGAACATAGAAAATGCAAAAATTAGAATAAAAATGAGAATATGAACGAAGAGCCTAATGGCGTGTTTATGACCATAAAATTAACGTGTGTATGACCTTATAAGTGGCGTGTGTATGACCTTATAAGTGGCATGTGTATGGCATCATAAGTGGGGTCGGTATGACCATAAAAATGGCGTGTGTAAAAGCATAAAATTGGCTTGCGCATAACCATAAAAATGACGTGTGTATGACCATTAAAATTGCGTGTGCATGACCATGAAACTGATGTATGTATGACCATTATAATGATGTGTGCATGACCAAAAATATGGTGTGTATAATTATTAAAATGGTGTATGTATGACGATAAAAATGCTGTGTGTGACCATAAAAATGGTGTATGTATGACCATAAAAATGGCGTGCATATGACCATCAGAAAAAAAGAAGCGGAAAATAATGAGAAAATTGTAACAATGAAACCCACCACAGCGCTGTGAGTGTGAGAGACCAGTGCGCGACACACTTTATTTCCACTAAAAAAATCATAACAGTTGTTTACCAACGATTTCTTAAACTGGTCGTAAAATTTAAGCAATATATGTATTTTTTTTACAACATATATATAAAAAATATTCAATATATCAGCCAGCAATTTATAACACAGGCTATTTTCCTGAACCATCCTACGGCTACTTGCCCCTCCTCCCCCTTCTGCTCCCCTCCCTTCCCCCTCCCTTCCCTCTCCCTTCCTCCTCCTCCCCCTTCTGCTCTCCTCCCTTCCCCCTACTTCCCTCCTCCCTCTCCCTTCCCCCTCCCTTCTCCCTTCCCCAGCTTCCTCTCCCATCTGATTATGACACGGTGGACAACTACTTATTTGTTGCTATCAATTATTTAATTATTAATAATTAAGTAGTGTAAATATTATCACAATTAATAACATTGATCCCCCCTTCCACCTGGGGGAATGCCTCCACGTGGCAGTCGATGGTCACATTATCCCCCGTCGGGACTCCCACCAGCTGATTGGGCACGTGGATTTGGGGAGGAACTGGAACATGGAGCACGTGTTCAAAACTGGAACATGGAGCACGTGTTCAATACTGGAACATGGAGCACGTGTTCAAAACTGGAACATGGAGCACGTGTTCAAAACTGGAACATGGAGCACGTGTTCAATACTGGAACATGGAGCACGTGTTCAAAACTGGAACATGGAGCACGTGTTCAATACTGGAACATGAAGTACATATCCAATACTGGAACATGAAGTACATATCCAATACTGGAACATAAACTACGTAACCAATACTGGAACATAAAGTACATATCCAATACTGGAACATGAAGTACGTAACCAATACTGGAACATAAACTACGTAACCAATACTGGAACATGAAGTACGTGTCCAATACTGGAACATGAAGTACATATCCAATACTGGAACATGAAGTACGTAACCAATACTGGAACATGAAGTACGTGTCCAATACTGGAACATGAAGTACATATCCAATACTGGAACATGAAGTACGTAACCAATACTGGAACATGAAGTACGTGTGGTCACCTGCCGCAAATATTTCATTCATGAACTAATGTATTTCCGTCCGCTCATAATGCCTCTATAAGGCATTATTTACGTCCTATTTTTTATACGTAAATTGGTGATCATTTCAAGTGAGAAGTAAAGTCCACACGAAAGGCGAGATTTTCCAGTCTTTTTGCTGATGAGGAGTTTTTGGCATCACAATGAAGTGCAAGATTTACTCCATTTTACTGCCAGGTTATCATGGATAAATCGCTCAGCCGGACCAAGGAATGGAACTTCAAATTTAACAAGTGAGTGTTGCAGCGGGCGAGCCATACGTAGAAAAATATCAGTCAAAGCTAACGGGAAAACATGGTTGGTTCAAATAAATTTCACAATGAAAAGTTATTGCGGCCGCAGCATCGTTCGGCGAGACAAATTTTTCGTAAAATTATTTTGTACCGCAGAAACTTTTTTGTGTGAGAGCATGGAAGGTTAAATTATGGCTTCAAAATTCACGACCATTATTCTGGTGGCACACTTCAGGATTGGTGAAGTAAGCTGAATACTCCAGGTGATGCAAACATCAATACTCCCACTGATGCAAGCATCAATACTCACACTGATGCAGTACTCCCACTGATACAATGCTCCATTGATGCAATACTCCCACTGATGCAATACTCCCAGTGATGCAATACTCCCGCTGATGCAATACTCCCAGTGATGCAATACTCCCAGTGATGCAATACTCCCAGTGATGCAATACTCACACTGGACCTCCAGAGTGATGCGCTTGCTGACGGAAGGAGGGACACCATTGGAGGCGATGCAGAGGTAGGCACCCATGTGTGTCCTGCTCACGCTGGACAGTTCCAGTACCTCCCCGTCCACTTGTTTCACTGCCCAGTTATGAAGCAGTGAAGTCACTGCAATGAATGAACTGTACCGTCCACTTGTTTCACTGCCCAGTTATGAAGCAGTGAAGTCACTGCAATGAATGAACTGTACCGTCCACTTGTTTCACTGCCCAGTTATGAAGCAGTGAAGTCACTGCAATGAATGAATTGTACCGTCCCCTTGTTTCACTGCCCAGTTATCAAGTAGTGAAGTCACTGTAAGAAATATGAGGGTTACCTAAAACTTGCTAAGGAAAGGGAGTCAAAATCTTAATATTCACGTGGCGTTGCTTTCGATAATTTTTATTGCATTCATATTTCATACTGTTTTTTCCTACTTGCGTCAAGCTAACAAATGATTAATTAACAATATTATATTGACATGAACTTAGAAGTTCAGTGCACGGTAATACGTTCTTGACAAAAATTCTTCAATTGTTTTTGGCTTACGACGTTCGTCTTATGTCGTCTCTCCATGTAAATAACCATAAATTGGCATGATCATAAAAGGACCTGTTTATGATCATAAATTTACATTTTTATGATAAAAAATATCATACTTATGATCATAAAATTGACACGCCTAACAGAAATGAGTGCTGAACTAATTACAGCTCAGGGAAGCATGACATGCGTCACGGCCAGACACAGATGCTCTGGTGTACCGAAACTCTCACTGAGTTGTAGTCCTGGTGACCAGAACATCATACTCACTCATAGCAATAACAACCGAGTGATGTTATACAGTTATAGTGTAGTGTTATAGTTATAGTGTAGTGTTATAGTTATAGTGGAGTGTTATAGTTATAGTGTGATGTTATAGTTATAGTGTGATGTTATATATATATATATATATATATATATATATATATATATATATATATA
>VCRD01000247.1:54107-78004 GCA_006783055.1 Trinorchestia longiramus
GTAATGTCATGTGTAACGCGTGTAATTTTAAGTATAACGCGCGTAATGTTTCGTGTAACGTACATAATGTTGAGTGCAACGCACGAAATGTTCAGTGTACGTCAGGTGTGTACAGGCATCACCTAGGGCAGAAAAAATGAAGACAGAAGTAAAAAGAAAGATCAATAATTCTACGATGGTAGCTTGGGCAATGCCACATGGAGTCACCCACGGAAAATATTTCAAAAATGTTACAAGTAATTGATTTTAGAACGTAAACGGATACCAGTTCAGAAACCGTGTCCTTCTATACGTGTTTTTTTTTTAAATTAAATTTGTAATCACTTTGAGAAGAAAAATATATCCATGCGTGATGAATATACTAAAGGCGTAATATATACAATACATTGTGATATCAATATAACTGCTATCTAAAATACCGATAATTTATATAGTTTTCTGGCAGTACAACCGTAAATGGTAACAGATACACGTTTAATATGTATAACTTATATATGATTTCAACAATGAAGTGGCATTCATACATCTATGCACGTATGAGACGCACGCTACACGTCACTATGATAGATGAAGCTTTACTACACACCTTGTGTTCCCCCAGATCCTCTACGGTGCAAGAGAGAGATGCATCCCGACCCTTCGTTACGGTCACGTTGCGGATGCTGTTGCTGAAACGCACCTCTCCCGCGCAGCCGCCTGAGGGTAAAATGAGGGTTAGTGGGACAGCAACTCTGGGACATGTCAAGAAAAGAGACGTAGAATTGTGGCAACGTCGGGACATGCCAGATAAAGAGACGTAGAATTGTGGCAACGCCATTACACGTCAAGAAAAGAGACGTAGAATTGTCGCAACGCTGGGACATGTCGAGTAAAGAAACGTAGAATTGTGGCAGCACCGGGAAAGTTCAAGTAAAGAGACGTAGAATTGTGAAAACGTCAGGACATGTCAAGCAAAGAGACGTAGAATTGTGGCAACACTGGGACATGTCAAGTAAAGAGACGTAGAATTGTGGCAACGTCGGAACATGTCAAGTAAATAAATATAAAATTGTGGCAACACGAGGGCATGTAAAGGAAATAAATATAAAATAGTGGCAACACCAGCACATGAATAGGAAATAAATATAAAATTGTGACAATACCATGACATGTCAAGTAAATAGATAAAATTTTAACTCGACAGTGTCAGTGAGGCCGTCCAGTCAGAGTAAAAGGGCATCCATTGTATTAAATTCTCGAAATTCAAAAGTGTTGTATTTAGTTCATGGAATATTATAGAGTTGTACAAGGCTTCACTTGTACCAGGGGTTCCAAACCTGGTGTGAGACGATATTCCAGCGGGTGCGAGAAAGGTCCAGGTAAATAATTGGGTATTAGTTATATGTTGACATTTTTATTTTCTTTTGCAATGGACTAACTTTGTTGTCATTTTAGAGTTAAGTATCGTTATTTAGTGGCCGTCACATACATAGCTGAAAAGATTCAATCCTACCATACACTTAACGTGTTCAGTAGTTCCTAAAGTTTAGGACCTAAACTGAACATGCTTGTTACTAGAATGAAATAAGTTCAAGTGTCAGCTGTTCCTCACTACCTGATAATTTTTGTTGTTGTATTTGAAAAAAGTGGAATTTTCCGAGCCTTTGAGAAGTAATCCTTGTAGTATTTAGTACTATTTTTTACTACTGCGTTATTTGTTCTATTTAAAGTAAGAGATTAATGTTCTGAGGTTTATTCCAATGTTAATTTATTATATGTTTCAGAGGTATATTTGTGATTTCCTTTACAAATTACAATAATGAATAAAATAACAATCTTTTTTTGATAAAATATTATTCGGAATTCGCATAAATTATCTATGAGCAAATTATAAATTTCAGGAGGTGAGAGGTGCGAATTAAATTTCTTTAGAGGTGCGGTGGCGAAAAAAACGTTGGGAACCCCTGCTTTATACAAATAACGTTTCATAAAGAAAAGGAAAATACTCTAAATATTTAGCCGTATTATCTAACGTTAACTCTAGGCTAAGAAATAATAGGTCACTTCAAAATGAACCTCCCAACCAGAATTGACAATCAATACTGGAAGGAAACATTTCACACGTATAATGTAAGAGAAAAATAGTTTTCGGAAGGAAATTTTGTTAAATTACGCGGCCTCAACGCAACTAGGTGCTGTTAGAATACAATGCAGAATGTAGAATATAGAGTAGAATATGGAATATAATGCGGAATAAAATTTATAATAGAGCATAGAATAGAATGTAAAGTAGAATTTAAAATGAAATATGGAATAGAATACAGAATAGAATATAAAATAAACTAGAATAAAAATATGGCATCTACTCAACACGCTTCGTAACTCACACGGATAGAATATAATAGGAAATGGCAACAAGACCAAGCCGTTTGGTCCATTCTTAGGTTGCTACCCAAGTCCCACGTTATCTAATGTGAAGGCATCAATCATGCACATGCGCCTCAATTATCACACAGTATAATAATACACAGTTTGTTGCTTGCTCGGTTGGTTGGATAGCATTGTACAGTGGATACCAAAGACACATCCTTCAATGTGGAAACTCCTTCGCAATCCCGTGTCCACTGGCAAATCAAACGAAAAAACTCTGTAAAATTTTTGAATTTTACTAGTACATAAATATTTCAACCACGTGCGCACACCTTTATCACTTACAAGCATTTCAGTCATGCAAACACCGCAAATATACATACACGGGCACAGAGCTAAGAAGAGTATGGAATTACAATGAGATACCGACTATCTACGTCGACGTCTTCGTACTTCCTGAAAATACAACGTTGCCTACAAGGTGTAGCGTCCAGGTAATATAAAGTGTGCTGTACTTAACTGGGTCATCAATTTTATTGCTACAATTAGAGTCATAACCGACCAGGTAATACTGAGTGTGCTGTTATATACTGGATCATCAATTAGTATAACTACCATTACAAGAAGAAAGCTGTTCACCCTCTGATTTAAAGAATCGAAATTTCATATTAAAGAATCAGACTTGCTATTTAAGAAATTTGAACTTTAAATTGGAGAATCAGAACCTCGCCGAACATATCAGAGGATTTCGTAGCATCTAATAGTATATAACATTTTAGGCATCGTTAAGTCAGTCCACAGCAGTGAGTGTTCTGTATTATACAAACTGCAAGATTGCACGAGTCTGCAATTTTTCGCTCAATTGTCCGTCATCGGCAATTGAAAAAATAACGATCAACGGCTTTTTTTCTTGACACTTCACGCACACCGCAAATACAGAATTATTACTCACAAAAGAACTGTTAGAGGAGCAACACGCCCACCAATCAAAGGCCACAGAATAGCAAATAAAGAAATAGAGCTCTGAGAGCGACAAGCTTACAATTTTGCTTCATTGAATATCCTTCCGTTTATGTGCAGAATAAAGTGGCAAGTACAGTACACTGACAATTGAAGTTCATGTTGTTTTTATGGTATAAAAACTGTCCATATTATTCGTTTTAGAATTCGTAGGACATACCTATGTAAGAATTTGTGTATCTTCCACTGCAATATAACCGTCGATATACATGGTGTTCCAAAAGTCACTATATATTTCCTTTTCTCCATTCCAATTCAAGTATCACTTGGACAAACGTGAGGTTATCAGTATTTGACAGTTTAGGCTCTACACTTTTTATCAAAAAGTGTATCAGCCCTTGGCCCATGGTTCCCCAATGGACATTGGAGCAGCGTTGCAAAATTGCCACCTGGCAAGAAGTTTTTCTGCCCCCGATTGCAATTCAGCGCCAGTTTGAGAAGCTTCATGCACTTACACAGCTCCAACGCGTAGCAAAATTTACGCCACTGCTCCAACGCGTAGAAATTTTACGCCACTGTTCCAACGCGTAGCAATATTTACGCTATCCTTTGCAAGATTTTCGAAACAGAATCTGTAAATGAGATACAACACAGCGGAAGGCTGGCTACTGCTACCACTAATGGAAACATCCAACTCCCAGGGCAGGCGTTCGCGCAGAGCCAGGGCAAGTCCATCCGAAGAGTTGCAGTGGAACTTTACATCAATAAAAGCTCAATTCAGCAGACGCTTCAGAGAGTGATGGAGCTTTAATCGTTCCAAGTTCAATTTGTTCGAAGGCGTCAAGTCGGGGGGTCATGATGCTCGTGCGGGAGTGTGGGAATCACTTCAGCATAATCCAAACGACCGTCAGCTCCAGAAAAACTGGCAGTTCATCGTCAAGTCTATTTTTCACTCTCTGATCGAGTAAACGAGACACAATTGCCAACTTTTAGGGAAATCAAATCCAGGAAAAGATCTCCAGCATCAGTGAAACTTTTCAAAGTTAGGGTTGTTTGGTGTGCCGTATTTAGCACTGGGCTGATTGAAGTATTTTTCTTCCACGATGCATCCGGAAAAAGGACCACCGTTACCGAGGAAAATTACCTGAAAATACTGCAGAATTTAGATGTCCCGTAACTTCAGGGGAGGAGTGATCTTATTGGTGTATTTTTCCAACCAAACGAAACCCGTCCCTACTTTGCCAGGTTAGTGAGGGATTTCCTGAATATCAAGTGTCCATTCCAATTGATCGGTTGAAGGGGTCCCGTCAAATATGTTCGGTGCTCCCATCTCCTAACACCTTACAACCCTTTATCTAAGGGGCTGCATCAAAAGTAAGGTGAATTTCACTATGCCCGGTGATCTGTCATAGGTTGAAAAAAGAATCTGTACGTCCTGTAGCGAGGTCAGGGAAGAGATGCAGCAGAACGTCAGCGAGAGCTGAGTCCTAGGGTAAATGTTTGTTGAAAATAGAGGTGTTCATGTGGAGATATAGTTAGTCCTCAAAGCACTGGAACGTGACATAAAGTCTAACCAAGCAAACCTACAAGGACTTTTACCGATACTAAAAATATGAATAAACTTAGTTTCTTATGTGACTTCAAGGAATTTATTAGAAATGAAAAGTGAACTTTGGGACACAATGACTATAGCGACCATAAAATTCATTAGCTTAATAATTTTGGCCATAAATTTTAGGCTTGGTAAATAAAAAATAATTAAATATCAGTAACTAGTAACGATCAATTAGTGAGCATCTGGGAAAATTATTTTCGTGTCATTGATCTATGGTGTTTTTGAGAAGGCAAACAGAGAATAGACACTAAAATGAATATATTATGTTTACATAGTGTTGCCTCAATCATCACTGTAACTCTTACTTGTCTTCACGTTGAGTACTTAAATGCTTTAGCAGTGAGGTCTTGAGGGTCGAGTTCTTCAATGCTAAAGCGTTTGAGTGCTTGCGTGTAAATAGTGTAGACGTGAAGTGCCTTGGGTTAGATTCAGTGGCAAGGATACAAGTCTCAACCGCGAGCTGGCCATGACGTTGCCGGAAGTGTGGGAGAATATATGGCCAACTAAGGGCAAGATATAATGGTTTTTGGGATGGAAATCCGTTGCTTGTTCTGCTGATGTGTTTCTGCGGTGGCAGGCATCCAGCCCCCCTTGTGCATGAATGTAGTTATTTGTTCCGTAGTCTGCTGTATTACTATGGCACCATTATGCTGCTGCAGCACCTTATGAAGTCCATGGTTTCGTTCTAGAGGGGGATTAGTTCTGATCGCAGGGCTCTGTGTTCTATAATATGAGCTAGCAATGAACTACAGATCCATTAGCGATCAACTAATAAGCATCTGGAAAAATTAATTATCTTTTTGTTGATCCACCAATGATCGACTACTGAGTATTACAAGGATTAAGTATCGAATTATTGATGAAAACAGATTGCGACCCGATTACTACATTTAGTACGATTGGGATTTATTCATTCAGAATTTATTCAATAAAAGTGCTAGTCACAGATACTCCTAAAAGTGGTAATTGCTAAGGATAGAATAAGTACTAGTTACTGATGAACAAATACTTGACACTGGAGCTAGTAAAAATATCAGTGGCTGATGCTAGTAAAAATACTCACTGCTGATGCTAATGAACGTAATAGTTATTGGTGGTAGGTGACTATTAAGTCAGGAAAATACTAGTATATTAACAGGATACAAATAGGACACAACTGCTATGTCAGACAAGTACCAACAGATTAGCAGGATACAAATGCTGTCAGACAAATACGAGAAGATAATAATATACAAATGCTAAGTTAGACAAATACCAGCACATTAGCAGGATAAAAATGCTAGGTCAGAACAATAGCAGCACATTAGCAGGGTACAACTGCTAGGTCAGACAAGTATGGGCAGATTAGCAGGAAACAACTGCTAGGTCAAGAAAATACGAGCAAATTATTAGGGTACAACTGCTAGGTCAGACAAATATGGGCAGATTAGCAGAAAACAACTGCTAGGTCAAGAAAATACGAGCAAATTATAACGGTACAACTGCTAGGTCAGACATATATGAGCAGATTAGCAGGATTCAAGTGCTAGGTCAAACGAATCCTTGCAGGAAGAAGTTAGCAAGCAGCAAAAGCTCGTTACTTCACAAAAACACCCCCACCCATTTGGCAAGCTATTCAGTGCCATCAATTCTTTCGGGGCCATGGAAATTATCCAAAAATTTCTTGGAGCTGCAAAGGGCCTCACACACTTGGCAGCTCGCCACCAGGCCCCACACAGACGGTGCAGTCCGCAGCACAGGCCTCGTGATGTGTTCTGGACATGACGCAAGTGGACTTGAGGATGTGGACTTGAGGATGTAGACTTGAGGATGTAGACTTGAGGATGTAGACTTGAGGATGTGGACTTGAGGATGTGGACTTGAGGATGTGGACTTGAGGATGTGGACATGAGGATGTAGACATGAGGATGTGGGCTTGAGGATGTGGGCTGGAGGATGTGGGTTTGAGAATGTGGCCTTAAGGATGTGGGCTTAAGGATGTAGGTTGGAGGATGTGGGCTTGAATGTGGGTAACCGCATGGGAGTTTAATATTTTATGATAGCGAACTAAGTGAAGCAGGATAAATAAAGGAGATGTAAGAGGAAAAATAGAGAGGAAACAGTTTCGTCATTGCAGACCTTAGAGTTTAGAGAACAATTTGAGCTTCTCGTTTTTAGAGTAAAAATACTATTGAATTATATTTTAAAAAATTCACTAAAGGGATTATGAAGGCTGTTTTCTAAAAATTGGAAAGCATTACTCATTATGATAATAGTAATAATAATATTATTAATAATAATGAACATACAAAGTCGGTTTTACTAACCAAACAAAATTCTCGACGTGTGGGAAAAATGGAAAACATGGACTTTTGTTTTTTACTAACTTCATAAAGAATTATCATTGGTTAACCCTTTAGCGACCAATTTTTTTTTTAGTTTCTACATTTGAGCTCACAAAGACCGTCTGTACGTACACTGATGCAATGAAGCACGCTGAGAGCCAGGCAGCCAAAAGAACGACGCTGTAACATGCCGAAGCGTTCAAACCTAGTAGCAACCTCATATTGCTCACTGTTTAATTATTAAAACAATTCTCCCAAAGACCGTGAAAGGCGACCGTGAATAGTCCACTTGGTCGCTAAAGGGTTAAAGATCTAACAGACTACAAATAATGCGCAAAAACTACAAAGACGAATTTTCTAATATTTGAACAGAATTCAATAACAAAGAGGAGGGGGCACAACCCCACGACATGAATCGATCTACACAGTGTGTATGTTACTAGTGCACGCACACGATAGAAACATTCTATTGTGCCGACTACAGGGTGTGGCAATATAACTTTCTTTTTTGAAAGGAACTTCCTTTGAAAAAAGGAAGTTATGTTGCCGCACCCTGTAGTGTGAGGCTGAAACGAAACCCAACCCACAGTGAAACCTTGTATGGAAACTTTCCCTTTTTTAATTCATTTATTCATTCAAAGTTGGGAACTTTCATTGCTCGCCCCAAATACACAGTGAAGCCTTGTATAGAAACTTTCATTTCAGTCATTCATTTATTCATTCGAAGTTGAAAACTTTCATTGCTCGCGCAGCCGAAAGCAGTTTCACTTCGAGTCCTGAAAATGAGACACGTACGCACTCAGTTCCAGCTCCTGAAATCAGGCACACGAGTTCCATTCAAAGTGCTGTCATTAAAAAGAAACCAAATGAACAGAAGGAGGAAACACGAGTCGTTGGCAGGAGCATCACGCGTCCTAGTCATCCCAGCACTAAGGGTCTCTTCTAATCTGTGCTCTAAGTTAGTTGAGATGTGCTGCACATTAATTTTACTTATAGTCCATGGCCCCCTGGATACTGATAACTGCTCTGCAGCCTGATCACCTCACGTCCGTTCCATTACACAGACTTCCAGCTGCTGTGACTGTCACAGCTGCTCTGACTGTCACAGCTGCTCTGACTGTCACAGCTGCTCTGACTGTCACAGCTGCTCTGACTGTCACAGCTACTGTGACTGTCACAGCTGCTCTGAATGTCGCAGATGCTCTGTCACAGGTCTTGTGGCTTTTGGTCATCGTTTGGACTCTATAAATCCAGTTTGTCTAAGTGGACATGCATAGCTAGTGCTGTGTAGCTAGTGCTGTGTAGCTAGTGCTGTGTAGCTAGTGCTGTGTAGCTAGTGCTGTGTAGCTAGTGCTGTGTAGCTAGTGCTGTGTAACTAGTGTTGTGAAACTAGTGTTGTGAAACTAGTGTTGTGAAACTAGTGCTGTGAAACTAGTGCTGTGTAGATAGTGCTGTATAGCTCGTGCTGTATAGCTCGTGCTGTGTAACTAGTGCTCTGTAGCTAGTGCTCTGTAGCTAGTACTGTGTAGCTAGTGCTGTGTAGCTAGTACTGTGTAGCTAGTGCTGTGTAGCTAGTGCTGTGTAGCTAGTACTGTGTAGCTAGTACTGTGTAGCTAGTGCTGAATGTGTGTAGCTAGTGCTGAATGTGTGTAGCTAGCGCTGAATGTGTGTAGCTGGAGCTGAATGTGTTGCGTAGCTAGAGCTGAATGTGTTGCGTAGCTAGAGCTGAATGTGTTGCGTAGCTAGAGCTGAATGTGTTGCGTAGCTAGAGCTGAATGTGTGTAGCTAGAACTGAATGTGTTGTGTAGCTAGAGCTGAATGTGTTGTGTAGCTAGAGCTGAATGTGTGTAGCTAGAGCTGAATATGTGTAGCTAGAGCTCAATGTGTAATGCAGGAGCTGAACGTAAGTTACTATTGAATTTACGTACCGAGTGCTAAATGTATGCATCGGTGTCATTATTGGATGTTAGTAATACTGATAGTTATGTGCTTGAAATAAAAGTGTTTCTATACTCATGATAGTACTTAATTTTCAAAATAGCACCACACATAAGATACTATCTATCTTTAATCTTCAACTCACACACCTTCAGGTTTGTACGTAAACATTAAAAATATTCGGAAATTCGTTCTCTAAAAATGAAATCATAACTTGAATGTCAACAGGATTGGGATAATGAATACATCATGAGATAACATCACATATTATTAATTATGTACAGGCTTTTACTCTTATATAACGGATAAAACACAAGCAATCGTACACAATCCACTAGATTCATGGAAAAAATCTTCGCTTGCGAGAGTATCTGGAGTGTTTGATGTCTACACAGTCTCTTCAAATGCTCCAACAGTAGTCAGCTCTCATGTGTGTGTTTCATAGGCCTTGATATCTCTCCTCTAATATCTTGATTGAAAACTCTCTCTGCCTTCATCACTTACGTCGTCCAGATTAGCAGGGAATTTTTAAGATAGCTTTTGAGGAAATGAACCTGTATGCTCATGTTGCAGCCTAAACGATGAACGCTATCAATTAGTGTTTCTACCAAATCCTTACAGTTAGCAGCCTTTGTGTCTCCAAAAAAATCTTTTCATAATAGCCACAAATGAATCTCATTCTTTTTTTACGTTACTCATCCAACTCAAAAAGTTTTGATTTTCCATTATCTTTCTGATTTGTGGCTCCTCAAAAACGCCAGCTTTTATTTTATCAAACGAACTTCAATAGATATTGTACAGATTAATTTAAAACAGGCATCCTCCACATTAGAAGCATTTAGAAATTTTTACATCAGCCCTAGTGTAATATGAACGGGTGGGAAGATTATTTTCCCTTATTCAACAAGTGGTTGGTGTATAATATTCTTCTCCCAAGAGTCAAACTTCTTCAAACTGGCCAGAACTTCTGTTCCCAGTGTTTATCCTAGGCTCAGCTCTCCCTTAAACACAGAAAACACGGATATTTTGTATAGCGTCTTCGTAGGTCAAGTAAAAAATTTGCCATTTTTAGATTTACACTTGTGATACATTTGTGTTCATGGTATTTGAGTGAATATAATACAGATCTTATGTGTTCATGTTTTTCTTTTAAATGCATAGAGTGACCAATAGGAATCTCATCAAAATCTTTCCATTATGGAGTAACACTCTAAGTAATTTTAGACTTTTACACGCTGTACATTTCTGCACGCTTTAGACCGACGTATCGTCATAACCTCACTTACTGAAGATCAGCTTACTCTGAGACTGTTTTAATAATATTCTGCCCGCGTCCTTGCATAAAGTACCAAGAATTTATCTATTATACTAATTCATTCCATCAAGAATTCATACTGCCTCCACTTCCGCTCTCTTGTCGTAAAATAGCCTGCTACTACAGGGTCAGGCAAAATGATCTGACACATTTAACCTACAAATTTAACCTACAAATGTGTCAGATCATTTTGCCTGCCCCTGTATAAATGGGACTTATTTAGAGCAGTCCATAGATACAAAACTACATATAATGGAAGAAAGCTATTGCTTTTTTTTAAATCAGTAACCCCAAATTACCCCACAACAAGTTTGAAACTTTAGTCAGTAGAAAAAACTTCAAGTTTGTTGACCAGTGTAATAGTTCTTCGTTCACAATAGCGCAACCACAGATTGATTCAGTGACTTGTGGCTGAAAATGTTCCTGAACGAAGACAAGTTTTCAAGGATTCCTAGCAAGAGCAAACACTTCTGTGGGACCGTGACCTCAAGTCAGCGTATCAGAAGCGTAGCGAGGTAGGAAGCGTGTTGGCTAGTATTGGCTAGTATTGGCGCGTTAGCAAATATTAGAATTTTAGCGAGTATTGACGTATTAGAAAAGAGTGACAAAGTGATTACTGAACGTGTATCTGGACACAGTGTAACGGTGAAGAGAAACTTAATAATTTTTTGTCATTGATTCATACAGTAGAAGCAAAACCGATATAAGAGATTTAAAATTCAACAACCGGACAAATTTGTGACACAAAGAGGTCTCATGTTAGTGAAGTAACTAAAGGATGGTAAAAAATGAGCTATACTAAAACAAAGAAGTTTCTAGTACGAGGGAACCAACAAGTCCGTAAAATTTGTTCAAATTAAGGCATTTCTTCTGAATACGGTTCTTGAAAGACGAGAACTTCCTTCCGTAGAGTTTTCCGTGATTGAAGATGGAACGAGAGATAACCGCACGGCTCGCAGCAATCATCATCAAGCGGTCACCTGCAATTCCTACAGCACGAGCTGCCCGCAAGTTTGAAGTGCTCGACATGCCAACCAAGATCGAAGGAAAAATTACCAAATACAATGAGCCCATGCAAAAAATGTTAACGGAAATGATATAGGCAAGCTGAATTTTTGAGGTAACTCATCTACTGCACAAAATCTTTGGAATCTAGCATACCACTTGTACAGACATGGTCGGGGAAAATTCTTCTAGGGAACTCCAGAAAATAGAGTACACCATGAGCGAAATGCATGTCATAAAGGGGATGGAAACATCGATAAGCGACTGAAAAGTTACCGATTACAAAATATAACGTTAATTTCAGGTTAAATTAGTCAATGGTGATCACAATCATCATAGCGAAGAAACAGAATTTGTATCAAAACTGCGTTATTTGTTCAGCACCGTTGAGCAAAAGTACAGTGAAGGAAGAAAGACATATGACAGCAACAATATATTGAAAATAGATATTATTACGAACAGCAGTAGGCAACAGAAACTGTTATAAAAGAAAAAGAATAACAGCAAAATGGAAAGGGAAAACAAGCTGAGGAGGCAAGAGGGAAAAACAATCCGAGGGGACAAGGAAGGGGGTGAGTTGTCCACAGTGGGGCATGACCCATTAAAGTTAGCACAGCGCAACATTTACATGCTCATTGCAAAACTTAGGCCCATAACGCGGCCCTTGGGGGATATAAGAGGGGGGCCTGGTCTGAGAAGGAGGGAGTAAGGGTGCAGGAGAGAACGTTTCGAAGATGGGGAGTAAAAAAGTAAATAAAACAAATGAACAAATAATTTTGATGAAAAATGGTTAAATGGACGAAGAATACATTTTAAAAAGGCTAATAATTGAGTGATGTTAAAGATGCATCAGTACACAAAATCTTCAGAGAAAAAATAGAGATAAAGGAAAGCGATATATAAGCAAAACACACATAAGAAATATCGTAAAATGACGAAAGTAAATGAGAAGACATGTTACTAAACAAGGAATAAAAGCTCATTATAAAGAAAATTCTACATGATTTGAAATCTCTGCGCAAGGAATAGGTTCAACAATGAAAAAAAAAGTTGTTTGTATTAAAGGGTATTACCAATCATGGTTATAAGTACTTAGAGGTACTAACCACACAGTAGCACAGGATGTACTAGTTATATACGAGTACTATCAGAAGTACATGAGCTCGACAGCTTCAGAGAAATGAAACTAGATCAAGCAAATGAAGTTACCGTATTTGATGACATTTAAGACGCAACGACGAAGACGCCATATAAGACGCAACGACGAAGACGCCATATAAGACGCAACGACGAAGACGCCATATAAGACGCAACGACGAAGACGGCATATGAGACGAAGTACTGAGCGCAAGCTGGGTTAGTGAGCGTCAGAGAGAAGAGTAGCCTAGGCCTACGGGAGGTCTCAAACTGCAACGACGATGATAAGACGCAGGGCGATTTTTTGAGAAATTTTTTTGGAAAAAAGTGCGTCCTATATGTGGAATAAATTGTTTAAAAAAGAGTGGTCATATAATCTAGATCTTATTATGAGAGTAGTGGTAAATCTTGTGACTAGAACCCTTACCACACACAGTGTGCTCACATGAGGGAATATCTTTTAGTTGCTTCGTAGACAACGCAGTAGAACCATTCCAACTTCCAACGAAGTTTGTTTTCATTTTTTCATTTCTGTTATCAAATTTGAACATCGTAAATCATCATCATTGATGCTGATATCCAAATAATAATGATACAGCTAATAGTACCGCCACAAATATTATTCCTATCATCATTCTTCTTATTATTAAATGCTATTATTGATGTTAACTAGAAAACAGGACCAGGACAGGAATAGCAGCAACTAGGCAACAGGACCAGGACAGGAATAGCAGCAACCAGGCAACAGAACCAGGACAGGAATAGCAGCAACTAGGCAACAGAACCAGGACAGGAATAGCAGCAACCAGGCAACAGAACCAGGACAGGAATAGCAGCAACCAGGCAACAGAACCAGTGCAGTAACTAGGCTTAGGATGTGCATGAACAAAATACATGAACACTGGGTCAATAAATTGCCTAAACGACCCGTCGAGTGATCCATCGTTGACACTAGCAGATGTTAGGTCACCAGCGGCCGGGAACAATGATGCAGGACATCATTTATCATACCATAGCGACCTCTCTCTCGACCCGTACGATAACTTCCTCCTACGTCTCGTACGTGTGAACTTGTGAATGACATACGAACAATAACATTTCGATGCGTAAAAAAGTAGATTTCCCTGACAGAGGTTTGGATTTCTTGTAAAAAAAATTTCTTGTACAAAAAACTTGATTATGTATTCCTCTGCAGCCTTTTTCGTTATTTTATTATACTCGGTGTATTATGTATTAGCGAAAACATTATCGTAGAAGAGAGATGTTATATCACAACTCAAAGAACCTCGGTCATGAAAGAAAGATAAAATGAATGTCATTCTGAAGTTTTTGGTGTTATTCTCCAAACACAACACAATTTTAACACAATTTTCAACACACAATTTTCTAATTAAATTCTTATGGATATTGAAGAATATTGAAAAAATTTATGAAGTAACGACAAGTATTTAGAAAAAATATCCGGATCTATTTTCCAAAGGATTAAGCACATTGGTCAGTATTTTGTGTAGTTTAATGTAAGTGGATGACAAGCACCATTAATTAACGTGAGTCAACATATGTCTACATTTATCAACATTAGTCAAGACTAGTCAAAAGTAGTCAACATGAACCAAGATTAGCCAACACTAACCAACAGTAACTAACATTAGTTAACATTTGTCAATATGAGTCAACATTAGTCAATATGAGTTAACATTAGCCAACATTAGTGAAAAATCAGCCAACATTAGTAAACACAGCCAACACAAAGAACTATGTGTTGACCATGTAGTTGTTATAACCTCACACAAAGGTTACACAGAACTCTCACCTCTGAGTCCCAGTTATTGTTCCACAGCAGCATTGGAACTAAACGAGCTTAGTCCCATCTCATGACAATATTAATATTAATAATAATAACATTAACAGCATTATCAAAAAGTATAATAATTCACTAATCTATACTATAATAAGAGCTGCGCCCGTCCGTCCCTCCGTCTGTCTGTCTGTCCGTCCCTGTGTCACACTCTTCTAATCGATAGCTTTGGTAGCAACAAGGATAAAGCTTAAGAAATACAAGAAATCCTTCTATTGCATTATTTTTCTGTGGCAATTCAATTCCCTTTCACTTGCATTATGGTATCCAGAATACCCAATCGGTTTATTTTTACAAATAGAGATTTTCTTTGGACCTTTTTCTGTTGAAATTCATCATGATGCTTTGATATTTTTAATTGATAAGGCGAAAAGAAATGTTAAAATTAGTTAGACCAGTAACCTGGCTACCACTTAGTATGAGGCCAAAGATTTTGGAAATTGAGTTATTGTTTTCGGGATTGTGATTTTCTTGAAAAGCTTCAAAGAAATAATAGAGGATATTTCAGAATAAAATTCCGGCAAAAAAGGCCAACATGAATAGAAACGTGTCCAACCGTAAGAGAGAAGCAGCAAGACTTTGACAGCAAGAAAGACGCCGAAGACTATCAGACGAACAACGCGAAATGGCAAGACGAAGCAATACTGCTTGCCAACGAGAAGCTGGAGCTAACTTGACCCTTGAACGGTGTTTGGCAATTCTACGGAATAATGCAGAGCAACACCGAGTAGCTAGAGAGAGCTTAACGCATGAAAGAAGAGAGGAAATTCTTCGGCATGACGCTGAACAACATCGAGTTGCACGAGAGAATTTAACTCAAGAAAGAAAGGATGAAATTCCTCAGATTAATGCCGAATAGCATCGAGTTGCACGAAAGAATTTAACTCAAGAAAGAAGGAATGAAATTCTTCAGCAGAATGCAATCGCTCACAGATTATGTAATTATTTAGATTAGACGGGCATTGCACTAGTGATAATAATAGGAGCAAATGACAAAACTAGGATAATAATATGAACCAAATAAATATCAATAACAACAGAGTATAACTAATATTGATGGTAACTAGTTAGTTCCTGTGGAAATTCCACGGCTTAGATTTTACTAATTTGAAATTATTATAAAGACCAGTGTATTAGAGATTTAAGGCTAATTATTGTGTTTAAATTATTAATTTTCATGAATGTATGCAAAACTTCCATTCTATATCTTATCTACCGATAACATGGCCGAATAGGAGAAGAAGGCTAATAGCGGGACAAAACAGCCTATTTTATAGTAACCCGGTGCCTTTGGTATCCATAATACGATGCTTATAATGCATGTATACCCGTTCTGATTTCAGCTCAATAATTTTTCTTTAGTAATAGATAGGAAATAATGGGACGGACTAACACAGATACAGATATAGAGTGAGACACAGATGGTGATACACTGTCGATTATATAAGTAGTCTAGATGAGGACTCAGTAGTCTACTGAGTCTTCATGTTGTATACTAAACAGGAAGCTGGTTGCTACCAAGCTTTGAAGTGACTGTATCCACGTTTCCATCACCACTTTTGAGGTGCAAATTTCTGTTTCCACCACCACTTTTGAGGTGAAAATCTTCACTTCCACCACTGCTTTTGAGGTGCAAATTCGTGCTTCCACCACCACTTTTGAGGTGCGAATTCCCGCTTCCACCACCACTTTAGAGGTGCGAATCCCTGATTCCACCACCACTTTAGAGTTGCAAATCGTGACTCCCACCGCCACCTTTGAGGCGTAAATCACCGTTTTCCCCACCACTTTCGAGGTGCAAATCACCGCTTCCACCCTCACTTTTGAGGTGAAAATCTATGTTTTTATCTTCGTTTTTGCGTTGCAAATCCACTCTTCCACGTGCACTTACACGGCGCAAAAACAGCAGGCGGTGGAAGGAAGGCTGGCCGCTAGGGAGCCCCGACGCTCCATCCAATTTAGTCTCAAGGGAAGCTGCTGCTTTGTTTGCTGACGCTCGAGCCACGAGGAGGCGAAAGTATTTGTGCCTCGTAACGGGCAGCAGGATCAGCACACGCTCAATTTTTGTGTGAGCCAAGTTTTGATCAGGGAAGTGAGACTGAGTGGACGCTACGCTCATTCGCGCGTCGTGCAGCGAGGAATAGATGGAGGAATTGATGAAGCAACCAGGAATGGAGGAATTGATGAAGCAACCAGGAATGGAGGAATTGATGAAGCAACGAGGAATGGATGAATTTATGAAGTGATGAAAAATGGAGGAATTTATGAAGTAATGAGGAATGGAGGAATTCATGGAGGAACGAGGAATGGAGGAATTGATGAAATAACGATGAATGGAGAAATTGATGAAGCAACGAGGAATGGACATGTGAGAGATGAGCGGTGTAGGAATGAAAGAATTGTTTTCTATAGTGGGGCAAGTGAGCGTGGTGGCTGAAACAGTATGATAATGAATGCATGTACCAAGAAGGAAAATAAATTAAAGAATTAATAGAGGATAAATACAGCACCAAGTACATGAAAAAATCAATAAATACATAGTTAACAAAAAATTAGAACAAGTGTAATAAAGAAAAACAAAACAAATAATTTTATTTTTGATATATTTTACAGTAACTAAATTATGTTTGGTCTTTTCAATCCTTAGCTTTACCATATTAAGACTAGTGATGCCATTACCAGCAACTGTTTCTGTTTTTAGTAATGCGACTTGAAGTAGAAGCTCGTAGGGGCGCTAGATGTGTAATCAAATTATGACTTGTCAACCTGGTCCCCCATGTCGCAAGCAGGAGAAATCGAATGATGCGTAAAGACTAAAACCTGGTCTCAAGTATCACAGGCAGGAGCTTCACACTACTTGACCACTGTATTAAGAACAGAAAATAATGGAAGGGACGTAAGAATTAGCAAAATATGATCGAGAACCGATTAGTGACTAAATATCAGCATGATTCATCAAACGAAGACGTAATTACTATCTAACAACACATATTGAATAAGTAAAATCTTCGTAAGTTGGAATTTCATGATATTCAGCCATTTGCGTTAGATCATTGCTTTCACAAAACGCAACTAGATGTTTGCCTCAGAGCATCGCAAAAGTTTTGAACAAAGCAGGGCTCATTCACAGAAGCCCCACTTTACAACATGAATCTACTTTTCAACATAATTTCTTCTCACATTAAGAAACCTCGCGTATCGCGGATCTGAATTCCATCTTCGTGTAAATCTGCTACCGGATTTGCCAACCCTGCAGAAACACAATTTCCGATACTGTAAACACTCACAATTACATTTAGAACACTTTTTGAAATTTGAGGGAACACTTGAGATTATGATGAAAAGTGTAGTTTGTTTTCTATTATTTGTCTAACTTCCTGCACCAGAACATTATTATTGACAGATATTTGGTTTAAAGATGTTTATACAGACACCTTTAAATGGTTTAACCTATTTTTATACCATTCTAGCTGTTAGAGTTTTTTTTATTCAGTTTTATAATCTGCTTATCAATTTTAGTTACTTTCACGCATAATAAATGAATACCAGCACGTATTTCACATTCATCAGGATTTTCACTAATCTAAGGTATGTTAAACCTGCCCTAATAAATGTTAACGCTAGAGGATAGAATGTATGTACATCATCATCACAATTCAGATACATTACTTTATCATGTAAACCTACCTTTTGATGCGTACTCAAACACATTATGATGTACACATACTCATTATGTGTACTCATACACATGAACACATACGTACGAAATAAACGCTCTTAACTAAATTGTATAGGTGAAGGAAATTCTTGAGTTTAAAATCGCTATATCGAAGCCAGCAGCATTCAGACACTCACTCAGACTCATGTCATCACATTCTCTATTTTCGACCATGAACCACTCACCTATGCTTACCTGTCTGTCTCTGCATTCACGAAACAGAAAGTAGAAAGTTGTTTCGGTAGAGCTGATGGCGAAATGGTAGGGGAGGAGTGGGAGGAAAAGGGAAAGTTGAGAGTTGTCACTTTCAGGGAGAGCAACGCAGCACTTTTGGACTATCGGTTTCTGATAATATTTGGAAGTCTGGCTGTGGTAAACTCGGGTTCTTGTCTCGCTGGCGCTTCGCAGAAGCGATTGTGTTTTGCACAGCGGCGGCCGCCTTCGAAAAACGACTTGCGTCTTCAGCTGCGACGGCGACAGCGAACTCCGATTGCTGGAACCCAGGTGGTGTGTGCGTGTTGTGCAGTGACATGTGCGTGCTGTGCAGTTACATGAAAGTGCTGTGCAGTGACATGAAAGTGCTGTACAGTGACATGAAAGTGCTGTACAGTGACGTGCGTGCTGTGAAATGTACGTGATGTACAGTGACATACATATGCCTGCTGTATAGTGACATGAGCGTGCTGCGCATGAAAGTGCTGTGCTGGGACAGAAAAGTATACATAAAGAGGCACAATACAGGTTATAATGTAAATTCAAACGTCAAGCATGTTTTTTAGTTCTAAATAACAGATGTATCCAGATTCAAACAACTGTAAAGTATAAAACTCAGTCATATAGCAAAGGAAACCACAGTAAGCGCACTGCAAATATTATTTTCGACTGTCCACCTTTAAAATAATAAACAGCTAAGTTATACTTGACAGACATGAATGCTGTTCAGACACAACGAACATTCATTGAACGTGTAGTGATCTTGTTATGATCCCTCTCCAGTCACAACCCTCAGATTTCTCTTATCTCCAAGCAGACATTGAATATCTTTATGTTTTGTCTTACTCGGAGTGAGCGCCTGAGGGAGTAAGGGACCGTCGAGGAACCCAATAGGAGAAAAGGCAATTAAAGGCAGGATGAGTTTAATACTTTGTATTTAGCATTTGAATATGATATAAGTTGTTGATTCCTTTTTGCACACGTCTTGACGTTGTGGTGTTGGCGTACTGACATCTTGCCGGTAGTACGCTGGGACGTATAGAGTTGGAGCGCGTGGCGAGTTGGAGCACGTGCACGTCTTGTTAGTGCGTGGGTTGTTTAAGCCCATCCTGTCCGCAGACAGGATGGCTGGCTTCTGCTGCCTTTGCTCTGCTGTCGGCTGTGTGTTGATTTCTGCAGGTGATGAGAGTTCTTAGTGGATATGTTGACTTTGGAAGTTCTTAGTGGAGAGTGTGTGATGGCGGTGGTGGTCGGTGCCACCAGGAAAGAGCTGAAGAAAAGAGTTTGGTACAGATTGTACCAGAAAAAGGAGGTGAAAAGGAAAGGCACAGTACGAGGCGAAAAAGGCGCATTGCGCAGAATTGGGTGGCCATGAAAATTTTTTAATGGAGACTGATTAACGGCGGAGTATATATTTACATATATACATGAACCCGTCAGGGCTTTGTATTTACAAATATGTACAGTATATATAGTGGTTAATGTACATATTTTGCAGATATTTACAATTATATGCGAAAGCGTGTACGTGCATTTTTGCCTGCACACGTATGTACATTTTTTTTTATTTTTTTTATTTTATTTTTTGTACATGCATATACATACACACATATTTACATTAATGTTTTTTTATACATATACATACACACACAGACATGTACATATATACATATACTTTTTATTTTTTTTTATTTTTATTTTATTATTTTTGTTTATTTCTTTTTTTTTCATATACACAAATGTACACAGTTATTACATATGTACAAAATTTGACCGGGTTAGGTTTGGTTAGGTTTTTAGGTTATGGAGTGAATACAGGACAGGGGATAAGGATAAGGTTATTGACATGTAGATAGGGTAGGATTAATATGTACACATGCACATATGTACATAGATTTACATATATACAAGTTGGACTATGGTAATTTCCAGGTGGGGTTGCAAGGTTAAGGAATTTGCAAGGGCAGGGATGAGGTTAGGAATATTAGGTTTAGGATGTGGTTAAGGTTGGTGGTTGGGGTGTCCTGACTGTTTTGATGTAATATTTGAGAGATCTAAATAGTGGGAGTTTTATTAATGGTCTTCTGTCATTTTGGTGGATACTACGCTGTTGTCTTATTTTAGTCAACGTCATGTTGTCTGACTCTCCACACAGGACCCAGGGTTCCAACTGCCCTCCCATTTTAGGCGGAGCGCCGTCCCGCGTTGAAACCCCGTTGTCTCTCAACGCGACTGCGCTCGGCCTTTAGTCCTATTTTGCTCGTGATCTATTATAGGTGACGCGAGCACTGCAGCCCCATAATATAGGGCAGTTGGGTGGGCACTGCTGCCTGAGCGTGACTCCTCATTGGCTAATGACAGCTAGCCTCGCTCGGGATTCACTTCTTCTGTCCCAACAGCTAGCCTCATCGTGAGGTTTGCTTGTAGTAGAGCCGTGCGATTCACTACAAACGTAATTAACATATCTGACTGGCTGGTGTCAGGACGGTAGAATAAAGATTACAATCTCTTAAAGTTTAAGGCTAAAAAAGCTGACGCCCGTGCATAGTTGTTCATCAGCAAGACAAAAGGTGTAGAACAGGCACACCAAATGCTGTACCATACTAACAATTTATCAATGTACACTTGTATACAATTAGCATTTCAATAAGTTTCTCCTTGTCGATGATAACTATGTAATCAAACGCATTTCACAGCGAATGCTGGAAATAGCAGCGTCTTCCAAAAATGGCATCATATGTAAATTTTTGTTATCCGATGGACTTGGATCAGTTGTATGCAATTCTTGGGATACGTGTTCAAAACTGAAATACAGGTGAACAAGTATCAAATTCTGCAAGCGAAGCATCATCGTCCGGAAACAAACAAAAATATTTCTGTCATCGTCAGAAGTTGCATCGGACTGAAATCGATAAAAGCGTAGATTTAAGCCATTACCTCAATAAGCTTGTATTCTAAATACTCAAAATACTGCCAGTGTGCCCTGAAGCTGATCAGTGCTTTACCTCAACGAGCTTGTGTCCTAGATACTCAAAATACTGGTAGTTGTACCCTGAAGATGATCAGTCCTTTACCTCAATGAGCTCGTTTCCTAGATACTCAAAATACTGCCAGTTGTGCCGTGATGCTGATCAGTCGTTTACCTCAATGAGCTAGTATCCTAGATACCCAAAATACTGCCAGGTTTGCCCTGAAGCTGACCAGTCGTTCACCTCAATGAACATGTATCCTAGATACTCAAAATACAACTCGTTGTGCCCTGAAGCTGATCAGTCGTTTACGTCAATGAGCTTGTATCTCAGATACTCAAAATACTGCCAGTTGTGCCGTGATGCTGATCAGTCGTTTACCTCAATGAGCTAGTATCCTAGATACCCAAAATACTGCCAGGTTTGCCCTGAAGCTGACCAGTCGTTCACCTCAATGAACATGTATCCTAGATGCTCAAAATACAACTCGTTGTGCCCTGAAGCTGATCAGTCGTTTACGTCAATGAGCTTGTATCGTAGATACTCAAAATATTGGTAGTTGTGCCCTGAAGATGATCAGTCATTTACCTCAATGAGCTTATTTCCTCTAGGCTCAAAATACTTCCAGTTGTGCCCTGAAGCTGATCAGTCGTTTACCTCAATGAGTTTGTATCTTAGATATTCAAAATACTACCAATGCTGTGACGTCCAACGTCATGAGCGAGGTGAAAAAGACTTAAAATTTCATTTTCCCTCCGGTCGGAAACAGTTGGTGCAGAGGGGAAAAGTTTAAAAATTTTCTTCATATATTATACTTAGAAAAAAGTGCAAGTAACAAAGGTGGAACATTCGTTTATTGAATTTTTCCGGAACATTATTGCCGGAATGTCTACCCCATTGTGTGATAAATGTTTCCGGAGTATAGTACATATATTTTGAAGCTTAAGAAAAGATCTACAGAAAAAATGTGTACCTGAGGCGAGACATCGACTTGCGAGTTACGACTTATGAATCATTTGTCGCAACAAAATTACGAATTACGACCCGAAAAAACTCAACTTAGCTTCAACGCTTGAAAATCGTCAATTTTGGCAGAATAAACATAAACCACAGAAATAATCTATAACAACAAAAACTATAAACCATAAAACAACGAACATCAAAAATCGACTAAACACAACGAGAACTACTGTACCTTCCAGAGAACACAACTTCAGAGCTTCATGTGACGCTCTGCCCCATAGGCTGTGTGGGAGAGCGAGGTCCGCCACACAGTCTGGCCTCACAACATGGAGTTCCCGCTATCATCACCATCACAAAACTGCTTCACTCCTGTCATCCTCGCTGTCCTGATTAACGGGAAGATTGCAACAACTGGAGAGACTCCACTGATCACGATTATGATGAGTTAGGTGCTGAAGGGCTTTGGCGCGTGAGGAGTTGTTATATAGATTACATAGATACGTGACATGATATTGTGTTCAATGAGTGCTGCCACTCACGCTACTCAGGCCACTCAGTCAACACAGTCAGCAGTGACAGGTGGTGTCAGTCAACACTGCAGTGACAGCAAATATTAGCAAGTCAGTAAATATCAGAAACAGGGAGAGCAGTTGACTGTGGTCTACTACATATATAATTATTAAAGGCGATAAATGTCTTTAAAATGACCTATTTACGTAAACCACAGACCAGAGCTCTTCCACTGAGGGGGGGGGGTGAGAGAGTTTAAGACAAACTTCCTCTGGTCGGAAATAGTTGGTGCACAGTCGGGTAAACACACCAGCTCATAGTGTTTTTACAACAATTCATTTCAGTTTGTGTTAAAAATTAGTCTCGAGTGTGCTAAAATTAGTGCATACACTACGGCCATTCAGTCAGTCTTGTTAAATAACAAACAATACAATCGTGCTTATCTAAAGGGAATTAAAAGATTTTTTCGGCCACTCGCTAAAACAATAGAAAAATGAAAAACGAATCAGAAAACACTGCAGGAGGTAATCAAAGGCGTAAAATACACGCATTAACATACAATGAACGCAGTACAGTACTGCAAGCCCAGCTGGAAATTTTCAAAGATTGTCGTCAAAGACTGAGTAAATTTCAATGAAAATACTTTTTCTTATTAAATTTGTTATCATTGTTACTTGCACATTTCCAGAATGTGCAATGTATGAGTTAAAAAATTAGACTTTTTCCCCTTGTACCGTTTCCGACCGTTGTCAAAAATTGTACGCACCAATGGTTTTCGACCAGAGAAAGTTCATGCTTTCAGTGCATGGTGTATTCATGCTTTCAGTGCATGGTGTATTCATGCTTTCAGTGCATGGTGTATTCATGCTTTCAGTGCATGGTGTATTCATGCTTTCAGTGCATGGTGTATTCATGCTTTCAGTGCATGGTGTATTCATGTTTTCAGTGCATGGTGTATTCATGCTTTCAGTGCATGGTGTATTCATGCTTTCAGTGCATGGTGTATTCATGTTTTCAGTGCAT
>VCRD01000247.1:90131-100162 GCA_006783055.1 Trinorchestia longiramus
CGGGTTGCACGGCAGTGACAGCGTCACGGGTTGCACGGCAGTGACAGCGTCACGGGTTGCACGGCAGTGACAGCGTCACGGGTTGTGCGACTGTATTTGTGTAAAGGATGCTTTTTAGTTTTATTATGGAAATTAATGATACCGTAAATCTTCAATAAAAGTGCAAATGCAGTCTTCAGAGTATTGGATTCTATCAAGTATTGGCCACTTGTAGCGTAGAATGAGAAAAGAAAATGATTGAAAATCCACGATTAAGTAATGCTGAAACAATGCATTTGAAAAAAATGGCAAAACAAGTTCTTTCTACGACAAGTAGTAGGAACGACACTGAAAAGAGTGAATTCTGACAACTGAGGAAGACAGACACCATCAATAGAACCTCTGTTGTCGTGAGTTAGGCACTCAACCTAACCCTTGAGGACTCCAACACACTTCCCGGGAGCGAAGTCTTCGTAAACTGATGCTAAGAAATGTTATATGGTATTAAAGAAGATAGGCCAATTTAAAAAAAAAAGGTTACGAGTAATGACAGCGTTGGGCATCCTACCAGAAAAAGTGGCTACAACTGTCATACTTTCAAAGTGTAAATGCGGTCTCAAATGATCGTAATTGAAACTAAACACGTTGACTCCAAAGTGGTACGTATGTGGATCACATAGGTTAGGTTTTGTAATTTTATCAGATCCTTCTAGTGACTATGCGTACAGAGTGAAGATTTACACCGGCCAGGCAATCGGAGGCAACGTGTTAAATATTAACAAATCTTGACTTTTAGTATCATGTAGTCAGCTAATTAAAATGTATGAAATGAATTCACCATGAAACCTTCAGCTAATGAATGACTACAAAGTTTGCAGCTTGCTAGTTTTAACATATATGTAGGTTAGGATCAATAAGAATAGCATGCAAGAATAAATAGCTGTGAAAAGTAAAATGTGGTATTGAATATCGTTATTTACAGAATATTCAGTGCTAAAAATATATTTACTGGGTTCAAAAATCCTTAGCCATTATTTCCCGAGAGACTGGTTTAGAAATGCTAGGAATAACAGCACAATGCTTTCAAAGTTTAGTTGGTCGCGTGATTCTAGGCTCACAAAAATACTACATTCTTCGATTCAGTTCGTACAACGAAATAGGAAATAGTAGCAGGATATGACCGTATTTGTAGCAATAACAAGACCAATAACAATGATATCTACACAAAATACAAAATAGGAATGATAGTAAGTTTTATTCCTGGAATTCTAGGAAAGTGATGACGGCATCATATACAATACGGAAGCACCAAAACGCCAGCGAATATAACTGCAATTAAAAAGCGATTAAAATTACTCCCAATCTTACAAGATTTGGCAGAAAGACGACTGAACACCGTAAATTTAGGAAAGACTTACACCGAGGACGCTCCCTAGGGATCATAGAGAATTTCCATGTAGTGCAAAGCGAATTCTCCGAGCTTCTCTAGAGACTAGCCTCCCTGCAGCCTTGGCGGGCAGAGAGGAGCATCAAATCCAAATTCCGGCTAATTGGACTTGAATTTTAAGGAAAAGTACTGATATTCCTAACCGTTTATAAAACCAGTCGCACGACCACGAAGATAGCACTACACATAGGAAATGGAAGATTTTGGAGCTCAAAATGCATTGGTCACATGCGAGAATAAAGTCTTATACAGACAAGCATAGATCTAGTGTTGTTTTAACACGTTCCACATAGGGGATTTCCAACACTACACATTTCCCTTATGATTTGTTAGATAAAATCAGGACAGTTCTCGAGCTAGTGAACTACAATCAGAGCCTTGCAATACGTGAAGTTGAAATCGAGCGAATTGCAAGGTTTCTGTACTTGTTCACGGAGTAGAGCTCGAGTCGTGCCTCCTAGAATAAACAAAGCCGGAGTCGTGAGTTTTACGCGCAGACCCTATAGCATGGAAGCTACGCGTGAGTGTTGTCAAAACACTTGTACAGAGGATAAGAGCAAGAACACTTGTACCAAGGACTACCTATAGTAGTCCTTGACTCGTACGTAGTCTTTCAGTATAGCACCTGTAGTCTCCACGGGCTAAAACTAAATCCGAGAGTTCAAGATGATTTGCCATTTGCTAATTGGAGGTTGTAGGGAACACACAGATTTAATATTTGATACATTCAAAAATGTTAAATACAATTTACTTTGTCGTTTGCCAAAATTCTCGTCCATCGTAATAAAGTCTTGGCCAGTCACGGCATTGTACATTGTTTCCGTAAACGTACTTTATACAGGAATTACATATGAATATCAGAAACATACGAAATAGTCTAGTCCATTTACGAAAGCAGTTTTCCTGCACAGTCTCGTCAGTTGAAGTGTGTTCTGTTAGCGACGCGCAGAGATGTAACCAAGGAAAGATCTTCTGTCCCACTTTCTGAAATATCATTTTGTGTATATTTCGTTAAAGTATATATATAAATATATATATATATATAAATATAAATATATATATAAATATAAATATATATATAAATATATATATATATATATATATATATATATATATATATATATATATATATATACATCCATAATATTAATTCCAAGTAAATCTAATATATGTATCACCTAAATAGAGCAATAATGGGAGAAAATGTTGAAATTAACATTTCTCCCTTAGAATTCATTCAGCATGTCATAGTTGTTTTTCTGACCTAAAAAGTGAGATTGATTCTACTGCATCGATTCCGTCGTCAAAGAAAAGAAGCCAAATGAGAAAAAATCAACACCTAAGACCAAGAAATTGAGTCAAATTTTTAGGACTGATAACAACAATTACAACAATGATAACGAAAACAATCAAGAAGATGATAATGCCAGCGTCCAAGATAATAGTGGCAAATCACAGACGATGATGAAGAAAATTTCAGTGTTTCAGTTAGGAAACTTTGAAGAAGACCAACGATGGCATCTTTAAAAAACGAAGAGCAGAGGCAACGCATAAAAGAGTTGTGAGGGAAGTCACATTCTACGCAGGTGACTTTCACGAGAAAAATCGACCACCTTCACGAACACCGACAACAAACGTTATCGACTTGCAGAAGGTCGCTAGTGACCTCTGGGGAGTGTAAGGGCTCTTCGGAGAATGCTGAAGGATAAGTTCATCATATGCTTTTTCTAGAGAGGTGATATGAAATACTACACGTTTTATTCCAGTTAGACCAACGGCACTCCAGTTGAGATTGGCGGATGTGAACCACAACTCCACCTGTGCTACGGAAGTCAACGTGTAAAGTTAAAAAGGCTTAGAGAAGTAGTAAGAAAAGTAGGAAGGCGCCATGTAAACAACTATATCGAGTCCCGATTGTTGTAAACTACTTTAATGACTCCCAAATATTGTAAACCACTTTAGTGACTCCCAAATGTTGTAAACAACTATAAGGACTCTCGAATGTTGTAAACAACTATAACGGCTTCCGAACGTTGGAAACAACTATAACGACTATCTTCACCGTGATGAGCATAAAAAATGACTTTTTCTACTATTTAACACTTCGAGAGCTTATTAGCAACGTGACGATGAACTGCTTTGAACATTTACTAACAGGGCTGTTAAACAAAACCAGGAGGAGCATGGCTCTTCCACCTTAAGACAAAATTGTCTCAGTTTTAATAATTTTCAGTAAACTCGTCACGACATAGCATTCTTTTTTTACCATCTAAGAGCAAGCCTCACTTTCGTGTAAGTGGCCAGTTCTATGAGTGATCCGAGGGTCTCGAGTAAACACGTTGGAAACAAACCGAATGTGTTAATACTCGTATGTTCAACACTAGTGAAAATATATTTCACGCACAGCATTTATTGTTACTGCATAGTTTACCAAAAAACAAAATAAACTTAAATCATAAAAATTCGAGGGGAATACTAATCAGAATCTCGGTCCTACGAATACGTGTTTTTTTATTGATTTGTATGTAATGCGAGGAAGGACATGGGCTAACGCACAAAAATGATTCAACCCTTATATAAAGAGAATTATGAGAGACCATACCTGATGTTTAGTTGAAAACTGAAAATTAAATATGAGTAAGCTAACGCAGGAAATAAAATACAACCAAATCCGTGAACTTTGCTGATCAAGTGGAAGCGTGGTGTTGACGGAGGTAACGTTCTCTTTCTACGTTCCCGAGTTGTCGGAAGTTTTCACTAGTAGTTTCAGCAACAGAAAATATCGTAAAAACTATTCCAAGTGCCGCTCATTTTGACGATAAACCTGAAAAGTTTTTTAACTTTCCAAACTGATCAAAACTTCAGCCGTGTTAAAATTAAATGTTAATAAAAAATCAATCGAGACGAGTGATGTGCTTAGCTGCGTTCCCGACAGAGTGAATTTTTGAGTAAACCTGATACATTCGTTAACGTTAACAGATTTTTATGAATAAAACTTGCATGGTGACACACATCAGTAATGATGTGAGTGACACACATCACTATTGTAGAGATGAAGTCACGTAATAGTGATGCGGCACACATCACTGTCTCAATTCATGGGATCAAGGTTGCTCCACGGGTCTTGAATTATTTGCAGCTGCAAAGCAAGTGTTGCTAAGTTACATTTGGTGATATTCGAGATACACAACCCGAAGATTACAACGCTCATGTTCTGTTTGTGAGCACTGCTATTTATGGAACCTTATTGAGATGTGAGGAAGCCGTATTTATGCCGTAGTGCAAGATGTACATAAGAATAATACGCTAATAAATGCTGACAGTTTTCAAGACCATAGAACAAACAGTTGATTTTTTTCAGTTCGAAGCTTATTTCAGTAAAGAAACAAAAATAGATTAAAATATATGGATAAAATTTTAAAATATTCCACTGAAAGCGAAAAATAATTATGAAACAAATTAATAAACCATGTATATACTATGTTTATACAATACACGTATGCATACACGTGCATGCAAATACACACTACACATATATCTACGTACTAAATACATACATCGCACATGCCTATTGATGCATACTGTTCAAATGGGATTAACGTCTCCTGCAAAATAGGATTAATGTTTTCCGTAGGGATGGTGCATCTGGATAGTAGAGATAATTTTATAATATATTCATTTAAGAACCAGTACGAATATTTTTCGAAAGCTTAAACATTTTATGCAAACTGAAGACTAGGCGGCATGTATGTTTTTTTAACACTATGCTATGAATTAAAGAAAGCAATAAACTGCTCAAAATACAACGAATAAATTAAAATTCACAAAAATTAAACAAAATGCAATACTCACCTGCTATTCACTAAGATGTTGTACTATGAATGAAGTGTCATTTGCACATGAGTCACTATTGCATTGAAAAATAATTCAACACCTGAAATTAAGTGAATGAGGAGTAAGTTAAGTCCTGGAAACTCCTACACCATGAGAGATACTCTAATTTCACTTCATGACTGGCTGCTCTGCTAGTTCCATGAGATCTTCCTTTTATTTAGACCATTAGAGAAGGCGAGTGCCAAAGTCAGGCACGAACGAGCTCACGACGAGGATGCTTACTCTGCTGTGTCGGACTCTTGACTGACCGTCACTGACGTGCTAGCAGCTGGAGCCCGGGCAAGCCTCTGCGCGGCCTCCGAATGACGACCTGGGGTGCGAAACCTCGCATGGGTGCATACTGTAAACTGCGGCTCACGGAGGTTCTCAACATGGTTTTCTTAAATTAAAGGGAATAAACAAGGAGTGGGATGGAAATAGAAATATATTTTCCATTCTTGAATTAATAGCAACTATATTTTTTATGGTTCATCCATGAAAATGAAACTTTGAAAACGGTGCTGAGTTTTATCTACATTCTTAAAATGGCATCGTAGAGTCTCTGTTTTTCTGAGTCATTTGCATGACGCTCTGCTTAAAAATCACAACGAACACGTCATAAATCACAAGCGAATCAACCGATTGCGTTTGGGCAAAACCCTATTCCAATGAATTACAGGTAAGTGTCGAAAAGACATGTCATTTTTTTGGATGTTAGTCGGTCAGTGTCTTATTGTTTCGGCTACGTGAGTAACCCGTGCCTTGTTCACCAGCTGCAGAACTGAGGCGCACTGTAGTGGAGAGCTGTACCGAGCGAGACTCTTAGGGCAGCTTCCCTCTATTGAACACTTGAGACAGGCCTCCTCACTCGGCACGACACAGACCTCCCCACCTGTCTCGGCTACGTCATTTCTACTGCCCTTCATCGTTATCCTCGACAAAGACCTTATCGTTGGCCTCGACAAAGACCTCATCGTTGGCCTCGATAAAGACCTCATCGTTATCCTCGACAAAGACTTCATCGTTGGCCTCGACAAAAACCTCATCGTTGGCCTCGACAAAAACCTCATCATTGGCCTCGATAAAAACCTCATCATTGGCCTCGACAAAAACCTCATNCCTCGACAAAGACCTGATCGTTGGCCTCGACAAAGCCCATATTGTTGGCCTCGACAAAGCCCTCATCGTTGGCCTCGACAACGGGTTGACAAAGACCTTATTTGTCTCAATAAAGTCATTTTAGCTGACCTCGCCTCGTAGAGACCTCGCGTACTTTGCTAGGGACCCATTCCCTGAAGTTTGATTCACCTGATTCATGAGGTCAGACGGACTGAGGTTCTGTTGAGTTCAGAACTGCATTCGTCGTGTTTTCGTTTTTTCTTACAGAGCGCTTAACTTGTTCCCAAAGGTCATGTTATTTACTCGTTGAATTGTGAATATCTTGTCGATTTCGTAAGTTATATTAATTTCAAGCTCTATTCGTACCTTTTCTGATACTAAATTCACGATATAGTTAGAAATCATTGATGATTAGTCTGCTCTTTTCGTTGTTTTTCAAACACTCAGGCCTTTGCTGGTTATTATAATTCATGACCATTTTTGCTGAGGCGTGCCTTCTTTACTAGGTGAACAACCCCGACAAGTAGTAACCACATTCTGAAGAAACAGTAGATAATGCAGTGAAATTATTCATGGTTAAATCCACGCTGGACTGGATCAAAATAACAGGTCTATACCGACGACAACAATTCTGTCCTGCTGAAACAAAATTCAGTCATGATTCTGCAAGAAATTTCTGCTGTTTAGGTGCAAGACATCAATTAAGAGTGACACTGAAAGCCATAACAGAAAAATAGGGAACAACAATCTTCACCACTATCGCACGCCTTGCTTATGAAGTGTTCAGGTGAGCAGGCGTACGGCAGAAGTGCGCATGCACAGCGACGCGAGCCACGTGACCGCACTAGCATCCTCTCCTACGCTGCACGCAGTATGTGGGCGATCTCTGAACTAGATTTATATTTATTGCAATGGAGATGAGATCTTTCATTATAGCGTTTTTAAATATGACGAATTTTCCAACCGTATTTACAGCCTACGATATAAAAAATATTTAGTCTCAATCACTATTTACACATTTTACTCAGTTTCCATTAAGTGATATTTGTGAAGAGTTCGATGATTTGATTTTTCATCCGAACTCTGCTAGTGTGATTTAAATGCTGATGCTTTTATTGCGTCCAATCACGTATTACTTTTTGTGAATGCTCAGACACCTCAGAACGATAACAGCGTAAAACATTGTTTTTTGTCATCCCTACTTGAGTTTTCACTTTAGAAAGTTTGCCAATTCTGAAATTCAGTAACTTAGTTCCCCACAAGTTTGGGATTTTAAGTTCGTTCACTTTTTCTCATTATTTTGAGTTTCTGACTAGAATTTTACGGAAACTCTTCCAGCCATTTTACCACTGTTTGAAACATCAATTGCAATATGATGACCTGCTCACATCACTTTAATTTCTGTGTCACAGCTCATTTCACACCCAATGCTGGCAGCTTCAGATAACATGGAGCCAGTGCTTCGCTGCATGAGGCAGCCGTAAGATGGCAGCTGTCAAATCTTTGATGACTCTTTTACACTCGGACAAAGAAGCGTGATGTGCTTGTGTGCGTGAAATATTATGTACTTCAGCCGTTCGTGTCACATTAGGGTTCTTTATAGAACTACACTTCTCGTATGACTACTGAATAGGAAGTTTTTTTTTGAATATTTAATATCAGAATTATAAAAATGGTCATAATCCTTAGTTATCAAATCATAAGACACAATTGTATTTCTATTCTACACCGTATTACATACATTTAGAACGCATCTTACAATAATATAAAAAGGTATTATGTAGGAATTTTACATCAAACTAAATCACAAACACACGATATGCACTGACGTCCGATCTATTACTTCACAGGATTCGAATTGCGGACGTTTTTTTTGGATGCGGATCATGAGAGTGTGCTTACGATGACTTGTAAGTAGGTCTTGCTGCTGCACTTCAGTGGACACCACCATCCTTTGAACTAAGAAACTAATAAACTGTGTCATTTTTGTGCTGTAAATGCAGCCAAATATAATATAGTTTGAAATAGCATACAAATACTTGATATTTTAATCTGAGTGAATTGCTTTAACAGAGAGGTTAGAAATAGAAATGCAAGAATTTACAAAAGGATCAAAACCTATTCAGGCGATTATAAAATTCACAAAACTTGAATGATTCAAATATATAAGTGACCACTTACTAATTTCAAGAAATTAGATTTCAAAGCATAATTCATGTATTTAGAAATTCATAAAAGAATTAAAACTGAATGAAAAATGCAGTTCTTGTTTTCCATTGTGAATCAATGTATGAGTACGCTAGAGTACGTTGTGTGCATTGTGTCAAATTTCAACACAATTTTTTGCATCATAGAATTTTTGCCTTTATATCTGGAAATTCTCCACATTTGCTAGCTACATTAACGAGGGAAAATGCACTACGCATAATGCGCGATTGTTCCCAGTAAAACTACCATCGAGACCACGTTACATCCACCACACACTGCCACGAGAAATACGTGGGAAGTTTGGACTCTAGTTCACACCTCACACGAACACGGGAACACCGAATAATGTACCATAGTGCTTTCTTTGACAAACAAATACTTGCACTTACACAGGCAATTTGTTGCAGTAATTTCATTATAAACAATGCTGAACAGTAGATTTGTTCAACTCCCCTTTTCTTACCAGAAGTCAACTAGCAAAAAATATTGAAACATATATCATATGAAAAGACAAAAATTAATAACATTTTCTAATTTTTGAAAATGCGAAGAGCGGTGGTCGAAACCAGCACCACAATGCTACTCAATAACCAATTAGAAAAATAATTTCGATGTTGTCATTCTAACTAAACATAAAAATGCTTTTTGAATGCACATTTCCCCTGATTTCCACGTCAGAGTTTGTGCGTGGGACAAAATCCGCGTAAGTAAACTCAAAATAAGACAGCTGATTCATAATATAAACTGTGGGTTCTAAGCTTAATGTATCGAATTAAAACTTATCGGTATGCCTGTAAGGATTCATCAGTTCTATGAAAATATAGAATTCACTTTTTAGATGAATTGTTAAAGTTAAAAACTTTACTTTGCATTCAAGCGTGTAAAATTACACTCAGGGATGAAGAGTTGAAAATAAGTCGAGGAAAAACTTCGCTGCAGCGCCAGATTATTACAGTGCAGCACCATAGCACTGCGCTGCAGCACCACAACACTCCACTGCAGCACCACAGCACTACACTGCAGCACCACATCACAACACTACAATACCACATCACTACACTGCCCATTGCACCACAACACCACACAACATTACAACACCCACAACACTATAGCACCACACTACACCACAGTACCGGAGCACCACACTGCTCCATAATAATACGCAGCACCGCAGTGGTTCAGTGTTCCACAGCTTCACACAGCACCACAGAGCACGGCACTATGACACCACAGCACCACAACACCACAGCACCACAGCACCACAGCACCACAGAGCATAGGGACGCCCTCACCTCGCTATCGATTCCAGCCGGCGCTCCCCAGGGGCCCGGCCAGCAGGTCTCGGGGGAAATTACAGTCGCCCGCGACCCAACTCTGCCCCCCCTGCTGGGAATATGTTGCTGCA
>VCRD01000247.1:108814-125411 GCA_006783055.1 Trinorchestia longiramus
TTCTGTGTGCCGTACTGACTTGCCAGAGTCGTCTTGATGTGTGCCGTACTGACTTGCCAGAGTTGTGTTGCTGTGTGTCGTTCTGACTTACCTGAATCGTCTTGATGTGTGCCGTACTGACTTGCCAGAGTCGTCTTGATGTGTGCCGTACTGACTTGCCTGAGTCTTCAGCTGTGTGGCGTGCCGACCTGCCCAGTCGTCCTGCTGTGTGCCGTGCCGACCTGCTTTTAATGAAGCCCTCCGGCTGCGTGCTAACCTGCATCAGGTTTACCAGTTGCGTGTTGTGCCGACTTGCAGTTGGTATAACTGACCTGTTCTGTGCCGACCTGCAGTGTGCCACGCATATTCGCTTTCACAAGTACACTGTAGTACACCCACAATGTTCAGTTGTTCTCACAGTTTTGGTCATTGACAAGAATTTATGTTACCGGTATAATCTGAGAATTGAAAATTGCCGCAATTTAAATTTTTTCTTCAGTAATGCAAGTTTACGAGGAAAGAAATTTAGAGAACGTATTTTATTATGATATAATTATTTCGAGGTTGTGTCATTTGTGGAAGATATCTGATGACGAGATGTTTTAAAAATAGTAATTCTTTTACATGTATGCGTTGTGTTATAAATTGGATTTCCAGTATGGATTTCACAATAAGCTGGTAAATTAAAAAAAATCCTAATTACTAGCATCACTAGCATTAATAACGAATAAATAAAAGGAAAATAAGAAACAGTAGACAATAAAGAAAAAATAGGAGGAACAGAAACCAGCGCCAAGTGTGACAATACGTATACAGAGTGCGGCAACATAACTTCCTTTTTTGAAGGCTCTTTGCTCTGAAAAAAAGAAGTTATGTTGTTGCACCCTGCACCAATGAGCTGCGTGATTGTTCGCCGTAACTTGAGCATTGTTGTGTTGTTCCAGACGATCTGACAATGTATGCTCAAACGTGAACAAGACAAGAGGAATAATGCACGACTGATCAGACCTGTACTAAAGGAGTGAGGGCGGAAATACGATGAACGTCAGAAGTCCTCATTTGCAGCACACGTTGAGAGACATAATAATATATTTATTTTAATTTTGAATGACCCAATACAAAATGAACTCTAATATAAATTTATAATTTTTTAGAATAATTCATGAAAAACGTGTAATTAGCTGAAAGAGGAATAAATTACTGTAGTGAATTGCATCATTTTAATACCTGTTTAAAAAAATACTCCATTGAAATGTGTTTTATACTTAGAGTAGCCAATAGGGGAAAAATAGTGGCGTTAAAAAAAATTAACATAATGATTATAGAAAAATTGCATTTCTTTGATGATTCACATGATTCAAACACATAAAAACATAGGAAAATACAAAAGTACATTTGTATTTTTAATCACAACAGGATTCATACTATACTACCCAAGGGGAGGTAGCATAGTTGCTTTATAAAGATGGGAGTACACGTCCCTACGAGGCAAATATCTGACGAAACTGGGGCACTGGTGACGTCACGGCCTTCCCCAAGAGCGGATAAACGTAATGGGGTTGGCGATCACTGTACGGATGTGAGTAAACTCCAGAAAATTAACAGAAGTCCTGAACTGCGTTGCTGTCAACGAAAGAACTTGTATTCTGTAGTACATTTTTCCTGGTGTTATTATGCAGGGCTGAGAACATCGACGGTTGAAACACGAGAAATAAATTCCGTAGTTATATAAATTAAATTACGTTTGGTAGAAGCTGTCTTACTCGTAAAAGTAATTAGATTTGGGAATTAGGTATTACATCATTTCGAGAACAGCCGTTATTTAATTTTATTCTTCCATGTGTGTGAGAAATTATTTTTCCTCTCAAGTATTCAGCTCAATTTTTTGCAGGAACCTAGTTAATTTATCAATTTTAATCCATGAAAAATTCAATTATATAAAAGTTTACATAACCTACTAAATGTTACCATATTTTCAGAAACTTGAGAAATAAAACACGAGCAAGAGTTTATATTAAATCGTAAAAATATCACTACTTTCGATCCAATATTTACGATGCATCAATTTTCTTTGGGATAGATGTTTTGTTCCTGTCTTGGGATAACTTCTGATCCAAGTTTCGGCTCAAGTGCAGGCATCTATAAACACACAAGGCTGCAGGGATGAGTGCACACATCAAAAGGAACTCGGTTGGCTCTCTGCATTGTGTGTGTGGCAGCAAGCACAAATTAAATGAATCAACAAATATCGGACACGTGAAACGTTCAACTGTCGGTCGCTCAAAACCAATCTGTTAAGAATTGACTGTTAGGCCACACTCGGGCCTCGCTATGAACATTTATTTTTCCTTGTTGAAAAGTATCAGAACGGCAAGACCACTATGTGTTTCCGCAGTCTTATTTTATTTCGTTATTACTTTTTAAAATTCTTTCTCGTGAACAAATGTTTAAAATTTTGTTGTGCTCTTCTTGAAAACACCAAGAAAGGAACAGTGACGGGTGTGTTCATAATGCGGATTTAAATGCGTCAATAGGTATGCCTCTGATTTTTAGGCGTGCCTTCCTATAGGCGGCAAGCCTCGCCCAATTTCTGCATTTCATTTGACTCAGATAAGAGGGTTCTTAATTTTAGTTATTTTTATGTTATTCCCATATCCGTGACTTAATAATTAAATATTTTTTCTAATCTTTTTTTTATTTTGTGTAGATCTTTGGATCTTTCATCTTGGCGATTTAAATAGGTGGGAATAGAATTAAAGTATGAACACGTGACCAATAAAAAACCAAGTGACAAAAAGTTCACTTGAAGGGAGTATCCAATTAGGGAGCAAATGGTATGGAAGCTTGAATTATACAAGCGCGATGTATTTATGTCGAATTAAGAGTTTGAAATACGTATTTTTTTAGGCCGTAACAAAAACTTAATTTCTTCACAATACTGCGTACATTAGGAACATCCCTCGTGATTAGAGATAAATTTGGTGTTCAGAGAGAAAAAAGATGTCAGTGATTAACCATTTCCTGGTAAATTTGGATACAGATTTTATCTTTTTCATAGAATCTCACGCAACTTCATGGGTCAAAATATAATGTATACAGATATATGTCCCCGTTATCTCAAATACCAGTATTATAAGCGTCCACACGTTCACGAAAAACTTGATTTATCTGATTATGAAGACTATGTCAGAATTGCTATTCACAATAAAGGTTTTAATGGCAGTTGGGACACAAACGAATTTCCATGTTATAATGTTAAGGATTCATGGAATTTCCCAGCGGAGCTCGTGCTTCAAAGGTCTAATGCATCTCTAGTGTGTGCTGAAAGTGCTCGGTTTGATACAAATCCTGGGACTCGGCACATGCCCGTCTGAACGGCTCCCTTGGGACCCTGTGGCTCGCAGTCACCAGTAACATTCATAGCCGTAAAAGCGGCACTCGTGCCTCTATTGACAGCCCATGCTAAAATGACGCTTGTTCCTCTTGAAGAAGGACATCTGTGTTTGATACAGCACGCAAATTACACACCAAACGAGAGAGTAGCGACTCACATGCGACTCATATGTGTGGTGAGGCTCAGCTGTGCGCCTGTCTGTCATCGCTTCCCATCGTGCTTATGTGACGAAAGCAACGGCTTTGATGGGCACTGAAGCTCCTACTCTCGGGAGAAGCTTCTCCTTAACAGCCCTTGAGACATTGCACTAATCTTACAAATGGAACAGAACCGCTTTCATTGCCTTCTACACCAGCCTAAAAATTTAATGACGAATGGAGGAATTTGCTGTAGCTAACTGCGTCCGGGTTGAACTAGATACTGCAGACTGAACAGCGCTATTAAGTTGCACTACCCTGTTAAAGAAACATGTTGTTGCCTCTGGTGGAAAGTGTTTCTTAGGTCATTTGCTTCGGAAAATATTTACAACGCACCCTGTCTATTTATCCAACTAGAAAAAATAAAATGAAGTATAGAAGCGGTTTGTGAATTATACACCTCATGGTAAGACGCATAGCGAGTACATTTCACGTACCTAGTATAAAAATCTAGGAATTTGTTTATGTGTACTTTTTAGCTTAACTCTGTATTTATTACTCATGAATTTTCTTCAAGATTTTAATTAGAAGAAAAGTTACTTCATCGAATAATATAAGCTTTTCTGACATGACATCCAACCAAATGTAAATTGAAGCAGTGATGCATGAAATCATCGTTTTAGATTTTGAGGATCCGTGTGTATCAGAGCAAATTTAGTCCAATAGTAAGTTGCAGAATAACCTGTGTAAGAATCACAAAACTCTGGCAACTCAGAAAAAGAAGAATATTTTACATTTAGTCTGCTAAATCCTCGTTTACTTTGTTTCCGTCAGACTGCGAGATTTCTGCACAACAAACACCAATAAAAACCTATGATTTGAACAACATGTTTCAAACAGTGAAATTTAGGGCTAGTTTGTGATTATTTGAGATGCTACATATTTCCTGCACCCATAATTACCCTTAATTGCAGGGTCATTACTGCGGATTGCTACCTCTGAACGATATTTTTAGCTATTTTAAGGTTTGTACTCGTACGCCCTCAACAATTAAATTTATAATAAATGATGAAACTGCATGGAACTTTTGCTGAATTCTTGACTTTCAACACATGGACAAAAATTTTAAATTTCATAATACGTCCGAAGTTTACTGTTCGAAAGTGTTGATAAGTTTCTAAGCTTTTTTTTATTAAAGTTTCCAAGTGAGTGCAAACAAACTCATAACAATAGTGTTTAAATCCAAGTGTGTTTTGCTAATGAAAACTTGCTAATGGGGTTCATTCTGACTTCATTTCTTCCTACAAAACACCTTGTAAGTAAATGTTGTCAATGTTAAGTAATAGAAGAAAAATTCGCCAAAGGGCTGGGAGCCCAAAACTGAAAGAAAAAATAATTAATTAGGTTGTTTATTACTCTTTTGCTCATGGCCTCAGCCTCAATAATTGAGTTCTGAATAAAAATAATTGTGCCTTTACACCAGTAAAAGCATGCTTTGTTTTTCTTGAATTGTCTTTTACTTCATTCAAGCATTGTAACTTGCATCACATTTATGATGCAAAAGCATAGAGTCTGATATGTCATTTAGAGCGACCCCGTAGCTGATCGTCTCAAAACTGAACGGATAGTTTTGTGAAATTATACGGTACTATAGAATTCTCCTCACTAGTAAGAAAATACGAGCATATATGAATCAGATAATGCTATTCTTAGAGATACCTTGCAACCATATGATTCAAATTAAGAGCCCAAAATTGAAAATAAGCGATGAAAGATGCGTATCTCGTAAAATTTTATGAAAAAATGAAACAGATTTGGCACCATTATTTTAGAGCGACGTGAGTAATAAATTTTCTTTGCAAAAGAATGATCATTTCATAAAGAACAAGGCTAAACTGGAGCTTAAATACGAGAGTTTAAAATATCTTACAAAGTGAATGATAAGGAATACGCGGAAATTTTGATGAGTTTGAACTCATTTAAACGGCGGCGATCGTTCGATTTATTTTTGTAGGCGCGTAAGAATACATGTAAATAATAAATGTTTTAAGAGTAATAAGAGAGTTTATCAGATACATCATTCATCTCGTGAACTCAACCGAAAAACCCTAGCTTCAATTCGATGCGAACAACTCATTCGACAATGACTAGCCAGCACTTGATTTGAAAAGCGTTAAGTTTCCGGAAACGAATCATTCCAGGTGTATTTTTGCTTTAAGGGCAAAATAACAACATGGTTTCGGTTACGAGCTTGTACTCAGGTCTAACGCTGCCGTCTCCACGGACAGACAAAACAAAACGTGCGTGACAGGGGCAGCAAGATGCTCTTACGTCACAAAGTGGAATAAGTTAGCGCTATTGGGAGCTACTCAAAATTCAAGAAATACAATCTATTCGCTTTTATTATGATTTGTTAGTAACTTAAATATTTTTGCCTATGTCCTACTTAAATCATTGTCGCATTTTATGTTTACATCTTCTACGACGCCTAGGCTAAAAATAGCTTCACTTGGGGACTTAGCTTCACATAATCGAATAACTTCACTTAATCTAAATAAATTTTTCTATTCTCAGTTTAATCTTATGACCTCATTCTCCCTCGGCAGTAACGTACGTCTGAAGATACTTCTCAAAAAGAACGTGACATGAAAAAGAAACACGACTCTCCTACTTCGAAATATTATTTGCTCAACTTCCCCAGCAAAGATGGTCCAACGTTAGGGTTAAGGTGGCCTACCTTCGATAAAGGTTGCATATCCAAAAAAAGAAAGATATTATCAGGATTCAAAAGCAAAAATATCCCACCTTCATGTAGTCTTATTGAAAAGCAAGGGTAACCAAATTAAACATCGAAGGTAACTCTAATTGAAAAGTTGAGTGTAGACCCAATTAAAAAAACAAAGGTAGCCTTAATCCAAAAGCAAAGGTAGCTCCAGTAGAAGAGCTATGGTAGTCCTACTTCATGGAAAAATGTAACCAACTTCAGAGGCAAGCATTATTGAAATTCAAAAGTAGATGTGGCTCAAATGAAAAAGTAAGGATAAACCTTAGGAAAAAAGAAGCCAACACATTCAGAAGCAAGATAACACGACTGAAGAGGCTCCACCTTCAGCATCATTGCGATCCAACTTGAGGTCGTGACCTATTGGCTATGAACCAGAACTTACCGTGAGCCACGGCGTCCTGGTAGTCGCCTCGAGAGCGTGCTGTCTCCGAGGGTGCTTGTGTGCTGACGCTGTACAACATCATCAGGCAGCATCGCCCTTTACATTCTGATATCAATGCGTCACTGAAAGCAACTCAGCACTGCCATGTCTGAGAAGTTAATGCAATGCAAACACAACCGTTTGTCCATCAATTTACGAAATACTTGTTTACAGAACGAACGCGAATGCTGGTGCTAAATTGAGCACTTGATCTTTTCATGCATGATAATCAAGCTGTGTAATGATAGATTGGACCACAGCGCGGAGCAAAAGACGTGTCATATAAGTTAAACCCGGACAAAAACATGTCTAAATGTGGAAAGCGGGAGTGGAGGTTTTGCATCTATTGCAGATACATCAAGCTGTTCAACCAAATCGTTGTTCCCATTATCGGATTTTGAAACGGAAGCGAGATCAAATTAATCAGCCGTCAAAGTATGAACAGCAATGCAAGTAATTTTATTCACTCAAAGTGATTCTTACTGGACCTTATGCCAATTTTTTCAGTTCAAGCGTGAATTATTTATATGAGCAATAATTTATGTTGTGATCTTGAGAAAGCTTTCCTTGATATTTATTCAGTTTCACACGCGGCACACCTGTCTGATACGAAGCACGAGTCTTCCAGTGCGGAATCAGCAGTTCGACTACCTTCCTTAACAGTGGCTGCAGCAGACTACCTCCTATCAAGCACACAACCACAAGACGCTTTATTTTCAGAGGGGCGGTCCTAGTATCCCTGGGAGTAGGGTCTCACCCAGTGGCGGAGAGGTGGAGCTTCGAATTCTAGTCGAAGTGGATACTGAAAACGTTTTGAACTGCTGATGAAAAGTAGTGGTTTCTAAAGCACAAAATTTATTAGAGTTTTTCAAAAATTGCATTTTTTATTGCTTTTTTAAAATGACGAAATCAGTGTGTATACTAGCATAGAAGGTTGAGGTCAAATAAAATCAGTTTGGGTTTCCGTGAAGTTGATTTATTTCAAATAATTTTCGGGAAGTGGGTGATATTCAATGAATTATAAACGACAAAAGGTGAAGGAGCGCCTAATAAAACACTCTATCTCTTAGTAATGTCGATTATTATATTTGTTAAACCACGGATCCTGTGATTCACCTTCACACTGAACATTCTCAACAAAGCGTACCCACACTCCACTTCTCTGTCCCTAACGAGTCATCTTCACTCTCTCACTGTTATGATTTTCTTAAACCAGCTGGAAAATGTTTGCCGAGATACTCGCAGAATTTACGGGATGAAGTTTGTTATGAGTTGAAATATGTTTTTAAGTGTTTCTTCAGAGTATTTATCTAATTTGCGTTACGATACGTGTTGTGAATGATGAATATTTACATCTAGCAATTTGTACTAAATATCAATAGTGTCCAATTTTTGATACATCATAGAGACAATATTCCCGAGTGCCAAAATTTGGGTCAATGTTTGCAAAATCTTTGTACACCTTAATTGTCAGAACATGAAAGTTTCTTGATTTAATTCTGATTGCAACAACCTTTGCATAAGATTCGTACAAAATCTAGCTTTTCCCTTAACCACCTGTCTTGTTCAGAAAGACAGCAAAATTTCAAGGCAACCAGTCTCAAGGAACTAGCCGTTCCACTCCACCGATATCACTCCATTGGACTTAAAAATTCACTCCATTTTAAAGTTAGGCTTGTTCTCATTCTCATTAGACTTCATAAAAACATTTCTTGGTCAAATGGTAGGGCAATATTCAGCACAAGCTGTATAGGTATATCACGAGCGACAAACTCATCCGTATACATATTTCGTATCCTTATTTCCTCTAGAAGAGGTTATTACAGCCCAAATTTCCATTATTACAATGTCCTCTCACTTATCCTGCCGGTGCTACTTCTGCTGTGATATTGTTTAGTGTAGGTGTGGAACAAACGAGTTCATCATTGTCTGCACTTCGCCGTCTCACCCTAAAATGAGGTTTATCTTTCCACTTCGCCGTCTCACCCATTTATATAGTTTATCTTTGTCTACACCTTCCAGCCTAACCCAAAATTGGGGTTTATATCTGTCTAAGTTCACCGCCTCACCATAAATGCACCTATGAAGGATAAACCTAAATTCAAAGCCTCACACACGAGTATTGGCATTAGTTCCCATGGGATATATAATCGCAATCAAAAACTGGTGCGGGCGGAAGCGCGCACGAACATTTTACGTTCAGTGATGAAAAAGTTCAAGCAATTTATGCATGCAGGTAAAGCTTCCCATGCACGAATAGTGTGTGGTGTTGTGTTTTATAAAGAAGCAGTGCATTATTACAGAGGAGACGTCAGGAACAAAAATAAATACAAGACCCATTACAATGTATTACCGCCTTCTAGCCGTAGGGAAACAAATATTAGATACAGAGTGTAAGTACAGGGTGTTCAAGTAATTAACGTACGAACTTTTGAAACCAATACTTATTTAAAAAAATATATACAAATCTAACAAAAAGAATCTAGTAGTTAAATATGTAATACATAGTTGGAAATTAGCTCATTTTATTCAATATTTCTAAAAAATTAAAGATGTACAGGGTGTTCAATAACTATCGTTATATTCAAATGCAAAATAAATTATTCACACTCACATTCCATTTCACGGGCGCGGATTTCACAGGCGGCAAGTGTATGAGTTTGTGTTGCCATAGCATGGCTATGAGGGACAAAAAAAATAAATTTGGGCGCAATGAAAGTAGAACTTGTTAAGATTTATTGACAAGTTACGAGCAGGGAAGCTAGCGCTGCAACACGGCAGTACGAGCAGGGAAGCTAGCGCTGCAACACGGCAGTGCGAGCAGGGAAGCTAGCACTGCAACTCGGCAGTACGAGCAGGGAAGCTAGCACTGCAGCACGGCAGTGCGAACAGGGAAGCTATCGCTGCAACACGGCAGTACGAGCAGGGAAGCTTGCGCTGCAACACGGCAGTGCGAGCAGGGAAGCTAGCGCTGCAACACGGCAGTGCGAGCAGGGAAGCTAGCGTTGCAACACGGCAGTGCGAGCAGCAGAGAAGTAGTCCTGCTGAGGTCCGCAAATGCAGCAGCGACGGGGTGTTAGATCAGCAGCTGTAGGGGGCTGAGCGGCGGGGGGCCAGTAGCAGCAGGGGGGAGCAGTAGCAGCAGGTGGTGCAGCGGGGCCAGCGGGGCCCGGTGGGGGTTCGGGGCCATGCGAGCGCCCTGGTCGCCCCCTGCTGCCCGACGGAGCTCCCTGCGGTGACTTGTGTGGACCCCTGCGACGGTAGGCCTTGCGGGAGGCCACACAGATGTCTGTGCCACACGCCGCTCTCTTGTGTTAAAGGAACTCTGCACCGGAGTACTGTACTGTTCTATTGCTGATCTAACCTAACCTCAGACATTCGCTGCACAGCTGATGAGCGTAACTGTACGCTATGTATGCATGATAGAAGACTGAGACTGCACTATTTCTTCGACACCAAACTCGAAGCGCCATTGTTGTTGAGACAAAGACTAATTTTCTGACACGGTGTGAATGAATTACTATTCCAAATTACGAGTCTCATCGTTGTAAATGCAGGAGACAATACTCGCAAGGCCCCTACACAAGGTCATCACCGGACACTCGTTGCTAAGTCATTTCTCTGTGTCGAAGTGAGGAGATGTCGTGGTTTTCTGATATCGTTGCTATGCATCGACCTATCGTAAACCATTAGGTAGATCTTTACGGGAACTCAACTTCAATTTCATTGTCTTCCAGTGATTATTGCTGATGCTCACACACATCCAGTACGTGAGTTAAGCCGATTTCATATACGTGTTACGATGAGAAAATTGATTTCTTGTAGCCCTGAAAAAGAATACTAGAGTACCACTAGAATAAACTCCGAGTGAGGGAGAATGTGATTTCAATATAGGGTTACTATTGCATGGTGTCATGCATGCCTATTGGTTAAGATTAATGATAATAACAAGCGAGCACCTGTGCTTCCTGAACTTGAATCATGATGAGAGAAAATGAGAACAGAATTAGATTCTTAATTAATACGTTCGCTGTAGCTTAACGCACATGTGCATCATTTCAAGCTCTAATTTCAAGCTGTAAATTTCAAGCCGCAGTGAACGTGTTAACTAAAATGAATGAATGTATCTCAGACGTTATTCCACACAGTGCTTTATCTAGAGCTTGTATCATTCAAATTAATTCTGAATTATTTTCTCATTTCACCTACAAGTGCGCACGTACAGTTACTTCTAGGTTCATTTAGTCAAGACAGTAGAACTTCTGAAGTTTCCTACCTATTTGTAAGTTTTGACATGTTTTAAAAAGTCGAGTAAGGCTAAATTAGCAGTTAGGAGCTTCTGCTACCTCTTGAAACAACGTTTCCATCACTCGATCTGCACACTGACGCTGTTCGATATTTCAAAGTTGATAACATTGAAGGAGAAACAAAAAATGCAAGGTTTTCCATCTTTGTTTTTCAATTTCTGCAAGCAAAACCTTGAGAATATCTTCTGGTGTAATGAGATACTGTAGTACTGAAGAAATCAGTCAGATGAACAATTGAGATAATATTGTCAACAGACCATAACGCGCAATTCCAACAGAGTTTACCGCACAAAATCAGCAGCTTAAAGCTCAATATCAACACAGTTTAACAGACAACATCTACAGAGATACACTCACAACTCGGACTGTTATTAAGATAACTATTCATACTCTTATGACAATTTCAATTAATTTTAGAATCTTAAAACAGCGAAAATGGCAGAATATGTTCACTTATAAAATCGCCAATGCAAACAATCGTGTTGTTGAGTGCGACTACTTCACAACAAGAATAGAACTGATTTTTGAAATAATATTAATTGATCAGGAAGTTAGTGAAAAAATGAAAATTTTGTTGCTTTATTAGCATCCAGGTATGTTCAGGTTTTAAATGCTCGTTCGCAGCCCAGAAGGCGCTCTAGAAAAGAACAGAACGCCTCTACTAGTCTCTCTAAACAGGAGGTTGGACTTACATATACAAGGCGAGGGCTGCTGCACAGACGTAATGGCGTTTTTGTTGTTTTGTGAGCACAACAAGTATGGCAAAGTTGAGCTACAGCAAAGTTACTTTGAAAAAACAAAAACATTTCCAGCAATCATTGCTCAAATAAATAAAATTTCTATGCGATTTTTTTCTTAGTTCTCAAATAATCAAAATTTGCAACTGGTACCAGTATCTCAGCCTTTGCTACGCTAGCGCTTTCCTATGAGAGCACATGTAAAATTGTATTAAGATATACCACAGCTCGTTTTCATGGGAATGAAAGCTCTAGGATTCTCGTCTTCACGTGTAGAGGGAACAAAGGCACTAATCGATATATGTACTATCTTTCATCGAGCACCAATGGATGTCCATCACTAAGCTATTTAGTCACACATCGAGCACGTTTTTCACTTAATTACGGTTCTGGATTCTTCAGAAATTATGATAATGACCAGCATAAAACAGTAAGGGTAAACTGATGGCTCTAGAAAGATGCGTAAAAGATGAACCATCCATTCTCATGCTAATAGCAGTGACTGGAGCTCTGTGTGGTTGAGAACATACGATGTGACAAAGAAACAGCTCTTCGTGCATCAAAAATCTTCTTTCTTTGCGTACTGAACCAGGAGGGTTCGTAAAGCATAAAAATCAATCTAGTACTTTTGTCGATGAAAAAAATCACTAAATTGTTCGTATAGTTTTGTTCTTTGAAGATTAATATGAAAGAAACATTATGAAATTGATCTGAATAATAGCCACGTCTCAGCGCTAATTTTTTTTTCAATTGCAGCGTAAGCGATAGTTGGACAATATTCCTGCTACTACAAAAATATGATACTTACAACGCAATACAACTCAGGGTTGTAGAAAAGCCAGCACTGCACCACAAGTCTATCGTAAACAGAGGAACTAGGAGTTGGGATTGTCGCTGCAATATCAAATAAATACCATGTGTTGAACACTCGATTGTAGTAAATGCTTTTAATTGTGGAGCACAGAAATGTACCTTCATGACTGCAGATCGTTTACTTGCTCGTCAGTTGCAGGCTGCACGATGATTTCCTCGTCCTCAGGAAATTACTGCACATGCAACGACTGCTGAAGCTTATATCCCGCATGCCTCGGACAGTCTATTCATTCTACCATTGAAGAAATATTGTATATCCAATCACTATGTAATTTCGGTGCAATGGATAACCACAAAGTAGCTCGGAAACATAACGAAACTTTTACCGCAGCTGATTCATGATTGATTCAGTACTCATTGCACTGTATGTAATTTTTTCCGAAGTTAACGCTTTGTCGCACTTTAAGATATGCCTCGTAATTTATAATTCTTAGTCGTGCCTAAAGAGAATAATCGTTTGCACTACTGTATTCACCAACTATAATGATATTATGATTAACAACAATGTCACCACTAGCCGTGCGATGTTAGCTTTATGATTTGAAAATCCGATTCCTTGTACTGTGAATTTATATTATACTCTGTTATATTGGAATAGAGTTGATTTTATTATATGGTCAAGCGTATGACTGTCGTCACAATGACGTGGTTCCTCTTTTTGAGTGAGTTAATCATGCTATTGCTCGCCTAGTAATTCGGACAAAAAGTTCATTACATGAAAATAATATCTACCAATACAAATTTTCCTTTGAACTCAAAATATTTCTCAAATATTCGTATCAATACTCTCGCTGAAAATTACGTTCATGAGCTTCTTAACGTAAGATATTTAAAGAAAAATCTATTTCAAACACAAAGAGAATTTCTAACACCGAATTTTAAAAGAATGCTAACATTTATCATAGGGGGTATCAAATTATTTATGACTATACTCGTACAATGTATGTAGTGTACTTGCTATGTGTTTCGCGTTATTTTTAAAATGTACTTTCATTCCACGACAATCTTCTGTATGTTTATTCTCTCTGATCCATATTGGCTACTTTTTTCGTGTAGGACACTCTTCAACGTAGAGCTGCTCGAGATGGTTATTCTCAAAACTAAGAAATGTTTTGAATGAATGTTGTACACTATACGTAACTAGGGACTTCTTGATACACTCTAATGAACTGTGTGTTTGTTTTTACTTCATATACTGGATTTATTTTTTTCCAGTTGCCCCTAGACATCACCAGAGTACATTCACCACACACTGTTGGTTTGTAGGGAAAACATTCGGGTCTGTTCACCTTACTGTGGCGGATGTGGTCATAGGGCAACGTTTTGGCTGTTATAGACCGGGCGACTGGACTGCGTTTCCTCGGTTTTTATTATCTGCGTTTAAAAAAGTGGGCAATTGCGTCGTGTATAACGCCAGTTCTGGTCTTTTGAATTATTAAAGTAAACATATCAATAAGAACAAGTTATAAGTAGTAGAACAGTTTTGTTAACTGTCAAGTATATATGAACAGCTATTTTGTAATGTTACTTACGGAAAAATTTTGCGTTAAAAGATTGATCATTCGTTACTTGAGGAACAAATTTACTAAACACTTGTAATCAATGAAAACTGCGAAGGTATTTAACATTTTTATTCTACAAAAGTTTAAGAATAGCTTCTTCATCAGCTTCAGTAACATTTTAACACATGAGCAAGAACCATTAAGAGTGAAAAGTTTGAGGCAATAAAAATGTACGCACAATTAATGAACTCTCTGAAGGAGATATGAGTGGATAGTACAGAATAATTTACTTATATTCTCTGATCACCATTCTTAAGAATCTATTCTATAACTCTGAAGTTGTTCATTGCTGTCAGGGTATCTAAATTTTCAGCGATTATTGAGTCCAGAGTGTCCGCTGGTCGAGGCTAATACGAAAGCTTTTACAACTAAACTCTGGTATTCTAGTGCAAAACAGCGTGGGATCTGATTTATTACGATATTGCCTACTCCACGTCTGTATGTATTTGTGGTTATGACCTTGCATCTTGATGAGCAAAAAGAAATTGTGTCCAACTCAAATTCTGAACAAAAATCACATGCCAATATTAGGCAGAGGAATTTTTTCAGCCAAAATAGCCTCTCATTGAACAATTTACCAAAGGCAAAGCTAAAATCTTCAAAAAGATAATTCCAGAAGTAATCAGTATTATACTTAACTATCAAAAAACTGAGTATATAGTTCCGACACAATTTTCCCCCATTATACCTGTGAATGCCTTATGGAAAATCCCTCTCAACAAAGAACGTACAGAACATTTAAATTCACCATCTAAGTTTTAAGAAGTTGAATACACCCGACGTGCTTGTGAGCGAGGTAGGCGTCAGACAGCTTGAAAATGCATGAGATTTAATGTTAAAGCTTACGACCTTAGAACTAACTCCTTGACGCTCTAGGGACTCCTGCCGTATGTCTGGAGTGCTATTCATCACTCATCACCGAGCAGTGAAAACTTCTTGAACGATTCCAAGCAGTACGTTGCCCGCCGATACTTTCCATAAACATCGACAAATTCTCCACACAACTTCTGTGTCAGAGCTTCCGTGTAAGACTACATACATATGTTCAGAAGACTTGGTGCTGCAACAGATTTGGAAGGAGGGCCTCAGCTTATATAAATGCATACCACTGCTCCAAAACCTTGATTTTCTATGCAAACATAGGAACTTAATTTGTGTACATGCTGCTTACAAAACGTTGCCAATAAAGGTGCTAATTTTTTCCAAAATCAAACTAATCATTTATATAATGATAAAATTATTTAACACATCTGATTTATCTCAGTTCATGTACGGTACATTGTGCCGTAATTAGTAGCACTACCAGCAGGCTTATCCATGTTCTTTTATCTAGTATCAAGAATTCAGAATGGTTACACTGATCGTTCGAAGAAATACGAAACCTAATCGAAGAGTTTTCTTACTGGACTGACAGGAATGGAGGGTAATCTTAAAATTAACAGTAATCGTATCGAAGGAATAAATTATTCTCAGAAAAGAGGGTTATTCAGCTATTCATTTATCATTCAGTTATAGAGTTATTATTCACATGAATAACTGCACATCTCAACATTATTCGAAAAGAGACGTGTTGGTAGAAGATTTTTGGGCGGTGGAAAACAAAGTTGAATTTCTATATTAAAGCATCTATGTAGCAAGAGTTGCAGTATAAACTGCATGATTTTGAATTGTCCCTTACGTAAGCTTACGAGCGTATAGAGTTTGCAAATTAGATTTTGCACACTTGTAGTACTGTTGATAAAAGTTTGAGCATTTTGTCTTGTATTTGGCATCCAGAGGAAGGTATATTTGATTTGAACTATTGTAGCCCCGTGTCTTAGACTCAGAGTTTACGTCAACAAAATTATTGCGCTTGCAAACCGAACGTTACGCTCGTGAAGGTTTTGAATGTTACGTTGACTGCTAGGAAAGTTTCAGCTGCTATCAACAGAGAGAATGCACTAAATCTCATCCTAGGAGCGACAGTGTGCTTCCTGAACGAACACTGTCTAATGTAAAGGTCGTCAAAAAGATTGAGAAGACTCAGAGGAATACTTAATGCGCTCTGAGGAAACTGGTGTAGGAGACCAGTATGACTCCTATCATGGTGGGGAAACTTGTCTATGACCAGTTCTCATTCCGATGAAAGAAGCTCTTCTATTTCATTTTGGAGCGAAAACACATCTAAATAAATAAATATATTTTATGACTGGTTTAAAAAAGGAACTAAAAATAGTGGAATTAAAACAGGTCAGGAAAAATTATTTCTATCTGTAGTTTCTTTCCGTTAGGAAACACTCACTGGGTGACATCTCTGAGCACGTCAATGTGGTATTACAAAGTTACAGAAATCACTCAAGGTTTGAGGCTTTGGCAGCTGTTTCAAGAACCTGAAAAATTTTGTCCCACCGAGCATCTGGGGA
>VCRD01000247.1:132904-144715 GCA_006783055.1 Trinorchestia longiramus
GATTCGCTCACCAGTCGACCAAGCTGGTGGTACCAGTCGACCAAGCTGGTGTGTGTTACCTACCCACTAACATTATTTGATTTTTTGAAAATTGAGTCCTGCATCATATGTATGTGAATGGTTGTTTGTACAGGGTGTTCAATAATTATCGTTGCAACTTTTTTTTGCCACATTTATTAATTTAATCAAATTATAAAAATCAAACTAAAACGAACAGGTTATTAAGCCATTATTCTTTTCGAATATTTATAATTTATTCAATATGATTTCCATCAGCGTCGATAACCTGCTGCAAATGTTTGGAGAATGCTTGACATGGGTCACGAATGATTGTTTGGAGGATTTTTGCCCATTCCTCCTCAGCTCCTCAGCTTCTCCCTAGTGGATTTTATCAATTTTCACGTTCGAGCTGTTCGAGGGCGACCTTGCCCTGACCTATTAGCTACCTTCCCAGTCTCTTTGAATCGCTTAAGCGTTCTCCAAACCAGCATTCTGTTCACATTTACAAAGTGATTTGGCAATATCCCTTGGTGACATTCCTGACTTATGTAACTCTGCAATAATTATTGCTATTCTACTATTCAGATCCTTAGCCATTATCTGGTAAAAAGCATTTGGTAAAAGTTTATATTATATTTTAACATAAATACAATAGTTGTAACGATACATATTGAACACCCTGCAATTCTAGCCATATAAACTTTAACCCTGTAGAGCGTGAGTCACTATCACTCATTCGTTAAACATGGCTCATTATTACTGTAATATTTGTATTGAAATTCAAGTAATGTTATTGGATTTTGTAATCAGTTGAATTTGTTTTCACTTGCAGCAGAAAATAATTGATCCAGACTTCGAATTTAATCTCTACTGTTCTGAGCGAGCGGCGGCTGTAGCAGCGATGTAGGAATGTGTGACACTACTACGGCAGTATACAGTAGAGGTGGTAGATCAGCGGTATAGAAGTGGTAGAGCGGCGGTATTGAGGTTTTAGAGCGGCGGTATTGAGGTGGTAGAGACGCGATATAGAGACGGTAGAGCGGCGGTGGACGGCGGTAGAGCGGCGGTGGACGGCGATGGACGGCGGTAGAGCGGCGGTGGACGGCGGTGGACGGCGGTGGACGGCGGTGAACGGCGGTAGAGAGGCGATGGAGCGATGTCAGAGGAAGTGGTCAAAGGGCGTAGAGCAGTGGCGGCTGGACGCGACGCACGGCCCCGTCTGCGGACTGCGCCCGTTATGGTCACAGAACAACCATCGTAATGAACTCGTGGTCTTCTTTCGAAAAGGATGAGGTGTTTCAGCACTGGACAAACTGCACGCACTTCATTGGCTCACAGTGTTCATTACAGAAGTATTTAAGGTAACTAACTGTTGCGGTACTCTGAGTGCAGGTCAGATAGATTTACCCATTAATAATACATGTAAAAGAACGGGAACTGAAAAAAAATTAGTTCAGTTATTAGTTTTCAGTTAACTTCAATTTCAAATAATCTAGATTTTCAGAATCTAGATTACAAATTCTGTGTTTGTGTTCAGAAACGGCACTTAGCAAGTCGAGTTTACCGTAAGAATTCTAATGCAAAAAAGTAAAAAGTTGGAGTTCTTTGCTGCGTTCTAATTCATAATAGATGAGTACACATTAAATTAGTACCTGTATACAGTTTTCGCCTTAAATTATGGAGAGGTCCAATTACACTAACTATATAATAATTTTCCTCAGAGATCACCAAGTTTTTTGCTCGTTAGTTTTTACACTAATTAATTAAGGTAAACGATGTTTTAAACTTTTTTTACTTTTAATCTTTTGTTCTTCAGATAGCTTACTCATTTCTGGCATGCAAGAACACCCCGCTGTAAACATGTACTCGTATTTAAGTTTAAATATCTGTATTATTTTGAGTATACGGCAAGGTTACGAGCTTAACTTTTGAATTAGCCTCTTACTTGAAACCTTTATTAACCTGCGGCCTGGTTGAAACCCTCTGCATGAGACCCTACACAGGACGATTACAAAAAGTGGAAGCTTTTAGGAGTCATTGAACTTGACGAGATACATATGTTCTTTCTAATCATGTGATCAGCAAAGTGTCATGAACATTGAATTATCGCATATGTATTTAAAAAGATTTTTTATTTACTGTATCCGAACTTTCATTCGTAAATCTAAAGACTATCAATGACCATTATCGAGTATCCTAATTTTTTAAGTTAAAATCAGGAAATTTATACGAGTACGTGTTCTCGTGTTTCGGTTCTCGTGTTTTCAGAGAACACAACGCTATTTTAGAACCTGAAATGAGCTGCAAGCATGTGGCTGTGTCAGATTATTTGTTGGCAGTAGTTTTTCGTTGAACTGTCTCCGGAAAAATTTTGGTGACGAAGTTTTGGTCGTGATTTCAGGTTGTTATCACTCTTCGATATCATGGATGCATTTCAGTTCCTCCTCACGGATGGTTGAACAACCAAATAAAATGTTAACTTTAGTTCATAAATTGAAGCTATACTTTTGTGTGTAGTGAGCGAAAGAATTGAATAAACCTACTTTTATATATTGCTTTTGAAATTTACTTGCAGAAATATGTAGGTCAGGAGTGTGAACACGAATCATTCACGCTATTTCGTTGGTAAATGCTATGATACAATACATTTATTGCATCGTTGGACTCCAAATTTGACTGAGCGTCCGCTATTTCTCGGAATAACTAGTGTTTAATTATTTACCTATAAAATGCTGACGTATAATTTTTCTGAGTATTATTATTTTGAGGTTCTAAAAACATTGTTTTTGTATGTTATCCACTTAGTTACGTTTAGTTATTCAAACAGATACTGCTCTACATAACATTCTATCAACAGGATTTAAGTGAGAACTTTTCATGTCTACTTAAATTTCAAGAGATAGCTCTCAAAATTGCAGGCGCAAGAAAACTACAGACGCTAAAAAGCTAACACATAATATTATAACAATGATTTACCTATGAAACGATCGTTAAGATGAGCTTCAGTAACTCATAATAGTACTTCTACCTAAACTCTCCAAACATTTGATCGTAAAGTGGGTCTTGAAGGTGGGAAAGTTCGATAACGTGCGTTTGCGGTACCCTCTTTAACATCTCGTAAGCTTTGGTTGACATCAGATTCGAAACGTACCAAGATAATGAAGCAATCTCGATTATGTTTCCAGTTTTTCCTTTCCAATCAAATCTCTTAATTCAGTAAATGAATGATTTGCGGATTTGCTGCTGATAAATTAACAGGTGCGCAGTTGAGTAGTTAAGCTATCAACTAAACAAGATGCATTTTTATGCCCGTAAACTATTGTAAAAGTGGAAAGCGAGCATTTAAATCTGCACCACACATTAATTGCACTTGAAGTGAATGACTGAAGTAATGCTCTGGTAAAAAGACCATTTCGCATTGAAAAGAAGTACAGTGGCTCAGCTTGGACGTCCTACAATTTCTAAAACTCGAGCGTCCCTCAATTTAGTACAAAGGTTTGTCAATGTTACCTCAACTGAGCACCTCAGTCGCTGGCTTGTTAGCAGGTGACCCACAACTGAACGAGTAAGGTTAGTGTCCTACTACAAGTTTGGGTTGTAAAAGTAAAGAAAATTTACTGCTCACCGAGCCTTTGGCCTCTTAAATGGACATTCAGTTATTATGGACTCACCACAAGCAGAAGCGCGCTCCGTACAGCTGCCACCGTACAGGACTTCACAAATACGATGAGAAATCCATGAACTTTGACATTCTTATTGGACTAGTGGAGTTTTATTACTCATGGTACGCCTCGAGGTGTAAGTAAGTGGTACCATTGTGATAATGCTTTAATTAGTGTAACTGTTTTTCCCGCTGCAAACACACATATTGTTTTGCTTCTTCATACGCTTCTTCAAACAATTTACCCGTAATACTTTTTCAGAGTTTGTTACAACTCTATAGCTATTTTACGCTACGTTCTGAGCTAAGAGTTAGTTTCCATACTATTTACATACATAATAATATAGATTCTTGAAGAATTTAAGGTTTTTATTTCACCTAAAGCATGTGGTCTCTATTTCGATTTTGCATCTCACCGAAGTAACTTCTTTCTGCTCAATTATTTGCAGTATCTATATTAGAGGATATAAATATGCTGCAACGAATAAGATGCCCATTGGGTGTCAAGTTACGTTAAAAAATCGATGAACTAGCTGCATAAAATCCCACGTAAGATAAACAGATTCATGCTCTCAAGAACTTTTCAATGCTATCGAAAACTTTGGTGCGGTAGAAGCTACACTCATATTGCAGCGTTGACTGATACACGACACTCATTTTCGGTGTTACGAGGACTGGTTGGTTTTCTTCGTTTCTTCATATTTTCTTTCATGATACACGCAGACGCTGTCAATCCTATGATCCACGGCTCAAAAATTTGTTTTCTTAAAGATTGATAATTTCTTTCTTTCTTTTTTCCTTCGACACCCTCAAGCTTCGACATGTCCCCGCGCTGCCTGAGGTGAGTGCAACTACGCAGGCGCGTTGCCCTCATGAAAACGACAAGCATTGCAGCAACAGAGTACTTACTTTTCAGAAGCTCGAATATATAATATGCAAGTATGATATAAACTTCAAACCACGAGCAGCCTCTAAACAAGAGGTAAATGGAATGCAAGAAATGACAACGGAACTTATCTTATTTTTTTTTAATTATTTACCCTAAATGTCCGAAAACATTGCATCAAATTAGATCCTATATTATACTGACCCGGCCAGGACTGGACAGCAACACTGGCCATAACGGTTGGGTCTTGCCCAGTGTGCCCAACGAACAATGTACGTAGTATCAATATTATAAATAGTACAACAAGAAAGTGGATGCCTGAATAACAAACACGTGAAATTCAGCTTTCGAACACGTTCGGGAGACAAAACTTGAGGCTAAGCCCAGAGCATGAAATTTAATTAAATATTGCTGCAAATAAGTAAAATAAGCTTCGCATGTTGTTAGAGAGTTCTAATCGGAAAATTTACATATTTACGATTGTAAGTAATAGGAGGGAATTCAAAGCGGAGCCTGTGGTCCACTTAATAACAATTACTGTTCTAAAATTAGCAGCTTGAGACAACGCACATTGAGAAAATTGTATCGTGAAAGTATGTGGGAAGTAATTAAATCTTTGTGTGTAATTAGGCGTTTAGGCACAGGGTGGCATATCAAATATATTATACTAAACATGCTAAGTCAATGTTATGGGACTATTGTTTACAACGGTCTGAGGAGACAAACGATCTTTACATTAATATTCATTCATCGCCAACAGAAAAGCCAGCAAACCCCGGCATCACAATGTGCCCTCCTGTAAGTTGACACATCTACTGGTTCTGAATCTTCCTTTGAGATCGGCGAGAAGCTGACCAGGTGAGCTAAGGTATTGACTGCATCCGACCAGTCTTTACAGATGGATCACAGCCTTAAGCGTGTGGGGAGAAGAAATCTTACTCCGTGAGGATGAGTCTGTGAGAGAGGAAGTATGATACTTTGCAGCCATGTACGTGTGAGCGTAACTGCAGCAGTACTGAACAGTGGTGCTACAATTGTGCATGAACTGAGTTATGAACGAGTGAACCGTGTTATGAACGAGTGAACCGAGTTATGAACGAGTGAATAGAGTGTGTTCAATTGCAGTTGAGAAGCAACAGTGCATAGGATGTTTCTGCTGTCGGCCATAAAATTCCTTCCTTCGCAGCAGTCCTCAGCGGATTAGGAGTCAAAATTTCTGTGCTTTATCGCCAAACAGAAAATAAAAAATTCTTAGAAGCAAGAGTCAGTCACTCCTCAGGAGAAGGCATATTATAGCGTGGCCTTGAAGTTATTTTAAAGTTGAAAATCGCTAGTAACCATAATATTTAGACAATAATAAAAGCCAGTGATTCAGTCTGTGGCAGTCTTGAAAAATCAAGGGATCCAGTTATCAACTAATTAGTTATCTACAGCGACCGAACACTACAGAAATTAACTAACTAGTAATCTGGGGCAATTGTAGAATCGAACGATGCACAAATGAGTAATCGGTCTGTTCATAGAATTCCACTTTCTTCAGAGGAACAATTTTTAGGAACAGTTAAAGAACACATTAATCTAGTAATGGAAAAACATTATTGAATATAGTAAAGTGATGACAATTATGGATTACGCAATCCCATAACTATTATGGCAAAAAGCCCAAGCACGAAAGGAAACAAAGCTCTATCCAACCGTTGTGAAGTATAACAAAATATTTTCCATCGACATTACTAGTGACAAAAACTGCTGCAATAACACGCCGTATCATGAGTCACTGCAATAACAAGCCGTATCTGAGACAGAACATCATGAGTTGCTGCAATAACACGCAGTACCTGAGACACAATAACACGAGTCGCTGCAATAACATGCGGTATATGAGACACAACAACATGAGTCGCTGCAATAACATGCGGTATATGAGACACAACAACATGAGTCGCTGCAATAACATGCGGTACATGAGACAGAACAACATGAGTCGCTGCAATAACATGCGGTACGTGAGATAGAACAACATGAGTCGCTGCAATAACATGCGGTACATGAGACACAACAACATGAGTTGCTGCAATAACATGCGGTACATGAGACACAACAACATGAGTTGCTGCAATAACATGCGGTACATGAGACACAACAACATACGTTGCTGCAATTAATCATTTTATTCTAACCCCGTGCACAACAGTCCGGGGGCGCTCCAATAGTCCTCAGTATATGTGTTTAGGAGAGAAAATTATTGAATAGTAATTTCATACCATGTTTCCAATGCTTGTCTAGGCAGTAGGGGAAATGTACAGAGTAGAAGTTTTTTATTAATCATTCATTTGTATTCATATTCTACAAGATTCTGAGTAAGTGAAAGTTTATATTTGATTACTGTTTACTGTATATATGATGGGTGGTACATGAGTTTGCGTGACCAAAGATGAACTAGCTCCTTCAGAAAAAGTTGAAGCAATAATTCTAACAACCTAGTTTTGAAACGGCTAATTAGAAATAGTTTATTTTTCGAATAAAGTTTCTGAATATTGAGATACCCACCTTGGTATCACCTGAGCTCTGGTGGTGCAAGTTTGATAACGTAAAAATACTCGTATTACCGTCAAACAAAAACTATTTTAGTCCACTCTCTAAGTTGGTGCAGGATGTATGTTGTCGCAAGGATTTTTGAGAGAAGTGGTGTTTAAACTACACTCCGCTGTAAAATACAATGATAGTTCAGACTACAAGGCGCTGTAAAATACGATGATGGTTCCGACTACATACTGCTGTGAAAGACAACGATAGTTTCAAAAATTTCGATTGCGCTGGGTCCTAAGCCAGCCGTAATATGTTACTATATAACACTCCACAAGTGATACACCACACGCCACAGCTGTTGCCTGCCATCCCTGCTGACAAAGAGCGCCATATTAGTTTTGTTTAAAAAGTCCTCCTGGCCTGAGCGAGGAGTGCGACAGGGCCGGGCTGCGGTGGTCTGAGCATATAAAGCACGCATCCTTCACCAAAGTGGAAAGTGTGCCCGCCGTGGTGCGGGCAGGCATTCTTGGTTTTGCGGTAAACTTGAGTGAAGTCAAAGTTTTCTCCAGGGCCGGTGACAGGTCTGTGTCAACAGTCCTCAGTTCGGTGCAGCCGAGCGTCCGCTCCACAGAAATCTTCATCTAATGTCCCGCACGAAGAGCGAGGCACTTTTATGAACACGATTGTATTTTGGCGAGATTTTCACCCCGGCTTGAGTAGATTTATCCTGACGACAAACCGCAGGTGAGATCGTCAGTCACCAAAGGAGAAGCGACGGCGCAGCGGTGCGCTGGTGCACGGAGCAGCGACTGCCGCAGCAATTAACTGGAACTCTGGTGTTTGTACAGCAACGAATTGTAACCTTGGCTTCGCTTTAAAGAGAAGCGCTTGTGCCACACTTCAAAGAATTCGTAGAGGGAAGCCTTGGTCAACAATTGAGTTGTCTAAATATCGAATTGTCATGCAAGCGATCACATCATGTTTTAGTGTGTAGAGTCCTTGACAGTTTATTCTTGAAATTTGAATGATGATTGGACACGAAACATTGTTTCTGATATGATGGACACATGCACTTTTTGCTGCATTTATGTACGTCTACATACAATTTAAATTAACGGAATATTTACATGGATCGCACAACAACCTTATATCTAAATAGGTCGCAGTCCCTAAGATTTTAGTCGATTTTTTCTCTACTCAAAACATTGCCCTTGGGATATGAGCCAGCATGATAATGCGTTAAGCCAGTTACATAAGATGGATCTCTGTCGAAATCAAATTTTATTCGACAGACCTCAAGTTCTTTTTTTGTTCTAATACTATGACAAAATTACAGCATTCTTCTCAGCGTGAATGCAATTGATTTTTTGTTTCTCATTTGGAGTGAAATTTAGTGACCAATTTAATTTCAAAGTTGACTTATGGGTCAATCAGTCCCATTTTTAATTTATTAATGAATGCTTCAGCTTCAGGGATCTTAATCACAATTCAATATGAAATTGAAATAACCAGCATTCATTTCTGTACACAAGGAACGAATTTCCGTGAGCAAAACCAAGACCTTTTTTACACATCAGTTTTGTATAGTTCCAACTATCTTTCAATCGCTATCTACCCATAAGGAATGAATGAAATTCAATGTTGAAATTAAATTTTCGAGAACTCTAACCCCAAAAACCTTTTGTAGTTTTGGAGAACATTGACCATTAACCCTATGCACTTATTTAAAACTAACTTAAGTGGAAGATCCTAGGGATAAAACTTCCACCAATCAAAAACAGATGATGAAGCGTGTAGTAGAATAAAGCAACCAGCGGACACCCCAAGACGACATATGCTCGGTTGCTCGCCGGCACAAGCGGTGCAGAATTAAAAGAGACCGTTAACAGCGAAGGGGAGCTCGGGTTCGCTAACGAGTAGGGAAATATTAGGGTGGGCGCCGCCCCCGGGGCCTCACTAATGGCGATGCCGAGGAGTGGGCCCGAGGAGTCCCTCAAACACAGTGGACAGGATGTGGCTTGCCGCACCGCTCCTAAAGCAAGCGTCCTAACCACACTGCACACATGCGCGCCCGCCTGCTGCCGAGTACCGCCTTTAGACACTTGAGCTTCTCGTCCAGACTTGGGTGAGACTTGAAAGAAATTGGGTGAGACGTCGAGAAACTAGGTGAGGAAACTAGGAATTGGGTGAGACTACCGGAAATCGCTGGAGGTGAATAGAAATTAGATGAGGCGGCTAGAAATTGGGTCAGATGACTACAAGTTGAGTGAGGCGACTGGAAATTGGGTGAGGCGATTAGACATTAGGTAAAGCAACCAGAAATTGGATGAGGTAACCAGAAATTGGGCGAGGCAATCAGAAATTGGGCGAGGCAACCAGATATTGGGCGAGGCGTCTAGAAATAATGTCGAACGGCTAAATAAATCAATTGTGATACATTATGGATAATTGCAAAGAATCTGGAGGCATCATTCAAGTAAATTAGCATCTAGTACGTGTAGTTTGAGACCCTCATGTGAAATCAGGTGAAATCCGCCAAACAAACGATATGATTGCAATTGAGTTTTCTAAAATAGGACCAGATTTAGCTAACGCAAAGAGGTTGGTTTCTTTGAAATAGAGTGCGACCGGTTTTAAATTATGAGATTAGATGGAAATCAAGTGAGGCCAATTAGAGGTTAGATAAACCCAAGTGGAAATTAAGATAAACTAAGTGAAAATTGAAAGAAACGAAGCAGAAATTAAGTGAGAATTGGTCAAAGTTGAGTGAGATCCAATGAAAATTAGACGAGACCAGGTGAAAATTAAACAAAACCAGTTGAAAATTTGATAAGATCAAAAAAATTAGGTGAAGCAACGTGGAAATTAGGTTAGACCAGCTGAATATTATGTGAGATAAGTTGTATATTAACTGCTAGTTGGGAATCAAGAGATATATTATTCGACATAAACTTATAATTGGGTGAGATCAACTTCAAATTGAATAGAACATTATTAAAATGAACGACGTCACACAAAAATGTATAAAAAACAATGAACTAAGAATAAAAAGCGACCAAGAAATTCCTTTAAAGTCTTTTAAAAATACTTAAAATATACTTACACTTGTGTCAAAATGGGTGAAATCAGTTCTAGTTCGAGTAAGATGTATGCGTTAACGATTAATAAATTGACTATAACATCCGCAAAAAATTAATTTAGGCTGATATTTATATGACACAAGTAAGGTATTTGAAGGACCAGTCAGAAACTTGACTTTAACAAGGAACAGTTGGATGGAACGATGAGACAGAATTGGAAGTGAAGTGCAGAGAACTTGAATGAGCGAACATCGATTTGTGAAAGATTTTTCAAATATAAAATTTCCAATGCAATTCGAACCCTTGAGAAGCATAAGTATTGAGAGAATATTAAACAGGTAAATTAATGAAAGAATCAATTTGCATAATGTAATAGGTTCACAATAAAGCAGCCACTTTGTGTAGAAAATAAGCTTGTAAGATAAGAGAAATAAACGCCCAAGACTCCGCGTACATTTCGAGAGACAAGTTCCACGTCTCATAACTTCGCCTATATCCTTCATCAATGCGTCCAAACAACCATCACCACTACGCAATAACTATTCGTGCATGACTGTGGTGGTTAACCCAGGAATAGAATAACAATAATAACTATTTGTACATCAAACGACTCAAAACAGTACCTTTACTCACTTATGTGCGAGTTTCATTTTTCCCCAAAAGAAAATAAAGAAGAAATAGTAAAGTAAAAACTAACGAAATAGATGAATTCAGCAGATGCAGTGCAATAGCTGCGGCAGAAATAACGAAATGTGATGTCATACATGAGGTTGAGGTTAGTGCTGTTCTGCGTGAGAGCAACTCAGAATATCCCTTGAACACAGATAGACAAGGCTAGGGAAAAATTGAGGTTTTCTGCATGACATTTAGTCTTCGTGAATTTAATACCATTTTTTAAGTTTTACTCATAATACTTGTATCTATGTCAATCAACACCTAATTCAAAGCAAAATATATGAGTAACGGGCAGTCAATGAGTGAGCACGTTTTTTTGGGACACCCTGTAGTTGAAGTATCACCGAACTTCTGTGTCTTTCCAAGGGGCGTATCACAGAAAAAATCAATAATCGTAAGACCTCTTGCATTGTTAGAGAAATAAAAGCTTCCCTAAATTAATATCAAGATTATATATTCTAATATATATTTCTTCTTAGTGTATGGATGAATTAACGAGCTGAAAGATGAGAATTACTTATGTGTAAACAATAAGAGAGTGTTCAAGCATATTTCTCCAATACTTGTACCAGAAAAGGAGAGTGCTCAACGAAGCTAGTAAAAAGTTGAACGCAGTCCTCATGTTTAGCTGCATGAATGCGATGTTGAGCTGAACTGGCAAGCGTGCCATTTGGAAAGCGTGCAAAAACAAATTAGAGTTAGCTAATGAGAAGTAACTGAAAAAAATGCTTCCCCTTTAAATATGAATCATTGTCACCCACGCTTTTTGGAGACAAACCATTTTAAAATTGAAGAAGTCTCTGTACGATCAAGCGTTTGTTCTGTATAAAAATTACAATTATTGCGCACTAGCATGTGCTAGTGAAGAGAAAATGCGCTGAGAGTAAAATCAATATTTCGACGTGTAATGCGTAAGAATTTTAGTATGCTCAGTACATATCGCACGTCTATCTAGGAGTGTACCTGGAATACGTTAGAAC
>VCRD01000247.1:147600-160324 GCA_006783055.1 Trinorchestia longiramus
CACCACTCAGTGCTGGACCGAGTCTCACCACTCAGTGCTGGACCGAGTCTCACCACTCAGTGGTGGACCGAGTCTCACCACTCAGTGCTGGACTGAGTCTCACCACTCAGTGGTGGACCGAGTCTCACCACTCAGTGCTGCTGGACCAAATCTCACTCCACAGTACTGGACCGAATCTCACCACTTAAAACTAAGCCTTATATCATCACTCATAGCTGGGCTGAACCTTTTCACTCACAGCTGGACTAAACAGCATCACTCATAGCTGGGCAGACAACACCATTCACTACTGAGCTGACACATCACCACTCACAGCTGGGCAGACATTACCACTCACAGCTGGGCTGATACATCATCACTCACAGCTGGGCTGACATCACCATTCAGTACTGAGCTGACACATCACTCACAGCTGGGCTGACATCCCTACTCAGCTGGGCTGACATCACCATTCACTAATGACGCGTTGTGAGCATTCACACAATGAAGTAAATTGCAGCTGTCAGAGACAGTGCAGGAGTTAGCCATCCAACGAGTCTGGTTTCTGTTCTTTAGGCTTTGCCAAGCTGCTATCAGGTTTTATTTAATTTAAGGGATCAGGTTTTCAGCACATGACTTCGCATGTACCATTTTGAGGCAACTACAAGGTTTGGCAGCAGAGCGTTCAGTGATACCAATTAATCCTCGTTTACTTTGCCTAACACGAATACGTGGCAATTGAAAAATACGCTTGACGTAATATTACCAGTTAATAATAATAAATTATTAATTGATAATAGTACAGAGGTTTCTTAACATTTCAAGATAGTAATAGAATAGGATACGGGTTTCTTGATATTCCAAGTGAAATGATATTTGTAGCATAAGGATTTTAGTTTCAACATAGTCTATTTAAAATGGTTTGAAGAACATTTACTCAATCACTACCTACGGTGGTAATGGAGGTGAGCTTGTCCAAGCTGTCGGTCAATTACCCTAACATCATAAAATACAGAATTATACCCGGGGTTTTAATGTAATGAAACGAAACATTATTTTCGCGTCTTGTGTCTCCTGATTTCTAAGGGAGCTGTTCATGAGAGTTCTATTCAATACTGACGAGAAACTTTTAAATTCTCGCGCCTTCGAAGTCGGTCTCATTGTTATTATGAAATGCAAGACGTACTAGCAACTACTGCCGAACTCACATGGGTAAATAGTTCAGCGGGTACTAAGGGATCGGTCCCCGAAAAACGTTCCTGGCCGAGAAAATTGTTCTGCTTCATTTGCAACTTAACCTAAAGCTTCAAATTCAGTTGTCTCGGTGAAAGATGATCATTCCTCAATTTCACATTTTATTCACAAAACTCATGTTTTTAAGGCTGTATACATACTACGCCTAATAAAAGAATCATGAAAATAACTCTTGCTCGACACTTCAATATTTTTAAATAGAGCTGTATGCTACGTTTACGTTAATCAGGTGGCTAGCTTCTACTTGTAAGAAAGTAAGTAGGCAGATTTGAAAGTAAATTAATTCTCCCATTCACACCTCTTTTTCACTTTTTCTAAAAGAACAAAAACAGCTTTTTAAAAATCTGAATCACATACATACTCCCAGTAGTATTCAGTAATCGTTACCAACCTAATAAATGATTTTATTTACATATTTTTACAATGTACATGAAACTTTTCAGCTAACCTAACGACAGACTTATGTAGACAGAACGACTTATGTAGACAGAAAGACGATCGCAGACTTGTCTTTCGTGATCACTTCTTAGTACTCTTGTATTTTACGAACGTTCTTCCCACTAAAACAAAAGAAAACTCCTACCTCCGTAGTCATGCGTGAATCTTTTCACAAAATTAGGCAACTAGACGTCAGATCTTGATCCTGGGGAGCGCTGGAGCCACTTTCCTAATGCGAGCTTATCTCAGCGAGCTCGTGTGTCCTCTGAAGACCGGACCTCTTCTTTTGTTCTCTGTCATAGCAGTTCGGTTCTTGAGTGCTGTAGCGGTCTGACATCGGGGGACATAATAATGGGTGGAGCAAAATGCGATTAAGGTGAAATATTGAGATACCATGTACCGCATACACGAATTCGCATACACGAATTTTACGTGTAATAGTTTAAAAAATGTGCCTATTTTATTTTATGTGCCTATTCTTAGAATGTAATACTTTCTCAGAAGCAAAAGGCTTTGCAGCGTAACACACTGTTAGCTGATCTGTGTTTCGTGGTTTACCTTGTCTCTTCATGATGGAGACGCCAGTTCTCATCAAGATTTGACTCAGGGCTGACACAAAGGACTGGCAACCTCTTTCTGAACTCACCCTGAAACAAAAAGCTTTTCTTAGTAGCAAAAAACCAAAGTATGTCACGAACAAAGTTTGTGAAAATTTAAAATTATGTTCAGAACCTCAAGTTTGGAATGATATTGATAATGGCTTTCAATATAATTTTGCATGATTGTTGGAGATATATCAAAAAAATAAAATTACTTAGAATGAGAAAGGTATGTTGTAAGAGGTGTGGACCGCTGAAAAATTTTGTGGAAACTATTTTTGTTACACAAATGTTTTTGAGGGCTGCTAAAAATATCGTACGCCTAAAAATAGGAAAATACAATAAATGTTGCAAAATAACCTGTTAACAGTCTTTGAGAATTAAAAATTTGGACAAATATCGAGTATTTTTTCCATTTTTTCCTTTGAAGACCTTACAGAATCCAATACTCTTGAAATCATGTCCTTGCTACTCTTACAAGTTGGGTAGCATTACAAGATTATAGAATATAGAATAGAATAGAATGAGGCTATAGGAACGAACCTTCTGGCCCATTCTTGGGTCGGATAATTACTTCGATAATTATTCCGTTGTTTTACCCAAGTCCCATGCCGTATTTCTAGCCGCGTCAACCATGTCGGCAGCGGGATTCAAACCCGGGTCTTTCCGCTCGCAAGCAGATTCGCTCACCAGTCGATCAAGCTGGTGATTAATGTTCATCATTGAATATAATGAAGAGTTTTCCGCAAATAACGCCTTGTTCCGTAGTTTCCAAAAATTTTCCCCGTGCATCATTGTGAGAAAGAAAACCAGGTTAATGATACTGCTTAACTAGCCACTCGGCTCATAATACTGCAAAACTAGCCACTTGGCTCATAATACTGCTTAACTAGCCACTCGGCTCATAATACTGCAAAACTAGCCACTTGGCTCATAATACTGCATAACTAGCCACTCGGCTCATAATACTGCAAAACTAGCCACTTGGCTCATAATACTGCATAACTAGCCACTCGGCTCATAATACTGCATAACTAGCCACTCGGCTCATCAAATACAATTTGAAGTGACATGATATTTCCCACTGCAGTGAGAATCGCTCGGTACTTTTTAGAAATCGATGACTTGAAAGTGTATGAGCGCACATATTTCAAGCTTCTATTACCGAGAAAGAAACTGATCATTTTGTCAAGACTAATTTCCAAGCAAGTTTTATTTGTGTGGCGATACCTGGACTACACCTGATGGACTTTCAACAGCCTCTCCTAACGAAAAATTCAAAGAAAAGTTAATTAGAAAGGAGGAGTAAGACATGAGCGTAACTGCTTCTTGCTTTACAAGGACGAAGCGAAAGTAGTTTTCAACAAAATAAATTCAAAGAGAAATTGTGAAAGAGTGCATAAGCTATATTGAGGGTATACGAAACTAACAATTTAGAAGGATTAACGAAACTATAATTTAGGATTACAAAACTGTCAATTTAGAAGGAATTAGAAAACTATCAATTTAGAAGGAATTCCGAATCTATCAATTTAGAAGCTTTAACTACACAATCCATTCACAAAGATTTACGAAATAAAAAATTTGGAAGAATTTAAATAATTATAAATTTAGAATGATTTTAAAGACTATAAATTCAGAGAGGGACAAATTCAGAGAGGGATAAATTAAGATGGGAAAAAAGATAACAAATTAATCAATTGCGATGAAATTCTGCACTCTTTACATTATTTTCAGGTTGTATGGCACGATTCAGACCGTCAGTGGGCAGTCACTGACACTCACCACGACTTGCCAAATACCGCTGACATGCAGTTCAGAAAGTGACACTCACCACTACTTGCCAAATACCGCTGACATGCTGCTCAGAAAGAGAAGCCAGTCAAACATCGGTACTAGCGGGTAGGCGACAGAGCTAAACGTTACCGTGGCAGGTAGTTAAGAGTTACTACAGTTGGCCATTCTAGTATCTATATCGTTGGTCATGAAGAAAAAGGAGACCGGTGGTTCAATCGTAATTTTTTTCGGGAAGACAATTCAAAGAATTTAGGAGCCTTCGCGCGAGCTGTGTGCTTGCACTCCTGATCAACCTCTCCCACGTTCCAAATTCTAATTGAATTTCGCGTTTAGTTCTCTTGACCCTATAAAATTTCTTTACCTTTTCACGTCGGACTGAAGAAGGTTGGAAGGAGTTTGAAAAAAGATTTAATTATGGTTGAAAAAATAAATGTCAAGGCGGTTGACATGATCGTTAGACAAATGCCAGAGACTAGAAAATATTACGCTAATTTTAGAGCTATTATAAAGCGAGGTAAAGAATGAAAATTCTCAAGTCAGCAAGTCAGCTGGTCGTGGGAGCGAGCGCTATTTCTGCCACCGAGCGGAGTGAGACCACAGAACGTTTGTAACCTCGTTAACCTCACACTTTATATTACAATGATAAAAATAAATGCATCACTAAATACTTAACAAAGCACCCATACTCCAAAGACCTATGATAGTTCGTCAGCAATGATTAGAACCTCAGTAGAAACTATTTGGGACGGGTAAGATCGAGTTGTAGTGCGGAAAATAGTATCTTTTGTCACGGTGCTAGCGTCAACAGTTTAAAGAAGAAAAAATTATCTTACATCGTCAATAGGATTTAAAGATATGTACTCAGTATGTGTTTGACTAATGGAAGAATTTCAAGCGTTTTCCAAAAGTTGGAAGTGAACAAATAGAGCCTCGTAAATCAATTTATTGTACATACGAGAACCTGCTTTCGTACTCATGTTGCGTTTTTTTGATGAATTAACTGCAGGTAAAAAGTGCCTCTTCTGCACCGCATAAAGGTCGTATCGACAAGTGAAGTTCACTTCATTGTTTTACGAAGCCCTTGTTGAAAAGAGACTTCCTGGGGCACCCGCGGCCTCCCACTGGGGCTTGAACCCTGCGCCCGTGCAACCTGCAGCGGGGCGCATGTTCGACGCATGTTCTGCCTCCACATCTCCATAGCTTGCATGACCGTCAGAGCAGGCGAGGAAATGAAGGAAGAAAGAGAGAGAGAGAGAAAGAAAGAGAGAGAGAGAGAGAGAGTGTGTGTGTGTTATTGAGGGTACTTCGCTTACGACTTGCGTCTCACGCACAACTGATTGTTTCTACTGTGTGTTGAAGTGCACAAAATTATGTATGCGTTGGTTTCCACACTTCAACTTGTACACAAAACTTTGCACGAATAACGTAATTGCAAAGTATCTAACTTTCTGCTGAAAACGAGCCGGAACGTTCATAAAGTCAAAACATCTAACGTTGGATCTTTGCATAGATTTAAATATATATGTATTTTAAATACTTAGTGGCTCAATTCGTTTTCATAATTTGGCTAAAATGTGGTCAGCTTAATATGTTCTGAGAAAAAAAGTCTGAGTATAAATCTTTTGAACATTTAAACTGAGCTCCTACCCTCCAGCCACTGGATCTCAAAATAGAAGGCGGAATTTTAAGCTGGAAGGTTCGAACAGGATCTACAGCTCAAGTACGCATAAGAGTTCTTGATCCTACAGCGAGATAAAAACTTTGATATGGATCACACTAGTATTTCATAAGCTGCATAATTAGGTCACATTAGTTTGTCACATGAATCAGGAGACATAACTCCACGCATACATATATGTATTTCGTTGACACATATTCGTGGCCTGTCGTATTTCTACAACCTCCTCTATTTTTCACGCAGAGGTTGCTCCTGACAGAGTTGTCAGAGATGAGTACAAATAAATACGTATCGGCTTGTAGTACTATAATGCTTCTAGTTTCCATGACCAAAATGTAATATTTTTGTGGCTTCTGAAATAAGAGAGTACTTAGGTAGGAATACCTTACTTATACAGACATTAAACCCGCCTTACTCAGTCACGCGAGGGCAATTCGCATAGCAAATATTATTGTTATTATTACATTCCTAGTTTAACCACCGCGCAAATATTAGAATAGAATAGAATAAGGCAATAGAAACGAGCCGTTTGGCCCCTTCTTGGGGTGATACCCAAGTCCCATGCAGTCTAAAGTAAGAGCACCGATCATGCACGTACTCATACATCTTAATCCAGTAAATCAATTCAGTCACGTAAATGCACTTCACTCACGCACAGGCATTTCAGTCACGTCCATTTATCTCAATCATACACTGGCCCTGGAAGTTAGAGACATAGAATCAGTACGTTATAATACTGGGGGTTCGTAATCCAATATTTGTCTAGACGATTTTTGAATGTATTCACATTGCCAGCAAAAACGATGTATTCGGGGAGCTGGTTCCAAGTTGCGGCAATTTTAACGGGAAAGGATTTCATAGCTTAGGATGTCTTGAAGTTTCTCCGTATTAGTTTTTGGCCGTTATTTTTCGTTTGCATGTTACTGTCTCTTTCGAAAAGCCCTTCCAGGGTAACATCGTTCAGGTCGTTGAGATACTTATAGGTCGCCATAAGGTGTTCTCGCAGTCTTATTTGTTATAGGGAGATAAATATAAGGTGTTGAAGACGTCTTTCGTAGCTGAAATTGCAGAGTTCTGGAATAATTTTCGTTACTGTACGCTGATTTTTTTCAATTTTATTAATATCTCATCGTAGGGTAGGAGGCCAGAGTGGCATACGCACATAGAATAGAATAGATTCGCAGATTCGCTCACCAGTCGACCAAGCTGGTGATAGTCGACCAAGCTGGTGATACCATTTTGAACATACCATTTTGACTTCAAAAATCTAAACATGTTATTTTCACACGTGCAAGATCTGGAAATCCAAATGGTTCTCATTCAATTTTTTAAAATCATAAATCTGTTATGACACGTATTGATCATAATAATCATCGATAGAAGCAAAAAACTACATTCCACCTCGTCTTGCTGTTCTTTTTACTTACTCATTGACACACATTATCTTAGGCGGGTGTTATGATATTTGCAAGGTACCAACATTAAAAAAGTTGATTTTTTCCTCCTACCAGACTATTTTCCTTGAGAATAAATATAAACTTGAACGGATGGAATCTGATTAAACCTGAGTAAGGCAAACCAATACCTTTACTGGGCAAAAACTTGCACCTGCCGCCACATGTTCTGTCATATTCTTGCGGCACACGTCCTTATCTCGCCTCATTTCCGTATTTAATCTGAGACACTTAATATTTGTAGCACTTATTCAATATTGTTCATTCGTCATATCATGGTATCTGCCTTGTTATTTCACGTATTAGGAGTCACAAAAGAGACAGTATATGAAAGAACAGAATACATTAGAAAATGTTTCCTTTTACTTGTGATACCACTGAATGATGGAGAAATTTATAGTTTGACATCCTTATTTGTAACAGTTAAAGAGATGCGATGACGCCTGCATTGCAAATACGTAGTTAAACACAGAAGAAAATTTTGCAGTTTGTAGTAGTACACAAAAAATAAGGAACACTTTTTATTTAGGACTCTTACAGTCCTACAAACTAAATTTTTGCTCTATCAGTCAACATTCTCTTGGCGAACAAGCAAAACTGGAATCAAACTGGCACCAAAAAGTGATTGTACTGCTATTTTTTAGCTACTTGAAATCCTTTTTTATGCAACTACATTTTCTGCCCGGTATTTGAAAACAAGAATTATGGAACGTTTATTTTAAAGCAGAATAATAAGACTGGATACGACAGCGTAGAACATGTAATATGTACACATCTAATCTTTTTATATTTAAGATACGTAGAGTGGAACATGAGAGGATTATCAAAGATGCATCAGATTCCAGGTGTAGGATATATTATAAATCTATATTCATGATTATTTTCCCGTACAGCAGCTTAAAAGGCTTGATGGATGCGAAACTATCATCATACAAACCACAAACGCTTGTTATATGAGGGGTTGCGTTAGACAGAGTGAGCCGGCGTTCAGTTTGCATAAAATGTACGAGATTGCTCTGTGTAGGACTAGAATTGTGAGCTTGGACCTGATTTGTTCAGGTCCAGATTCAAAGCTTAGGAAGGCAAGATATTCAAAACCTATTGAGATTCCAAGCAAATTATATATATCATATAATTAACCCCTTCGATCGTAATGGGATACATTTGTTCCAGCAGTAAGAAACATATTTATTAGATGAATACTGTATATTCATAACTTGGATAAATTTTCTTGTATAAGGGCAAATGAAGCTATTATCTCCAAAATTTGGCTGAGCAAAAGTCAGGTCAAATAGATTTATGAATACGCTGAACCAAGTTCATTTCTTTTTGAAGCTATTTCTTTTTAATTCACATAGAAGCAGAGAGAGAGAATCTTGTAATTTAACTTGGCAACTCTTGTGGTCACACCTACATGGACATCAGGGTTTGGGGTTCGATAATTACAAAGTATACGGTGGTTTTGTGTTATGTAATGATTTCCAAAGTAGGCACCCTCTACTGGTTTTTTATAAGGCTTCAGTGAATTATACTGTAATGTTTCCACTGTTCATAAATGCAGTTAAATCTTAAAAAAATCAGAAATAAGTAAATCTTTGTTTGTTTGAGGGTAAGTCCGCGATTTATAAGTTTTTAACCTTTGTATCATTTGGATTTGGGAATTTAATTGAGAAGGCTTCTTACAAAACTCTAACAGATATTGTTTGCGCAATTCTATTGAGACAAGTATGATTTTTATATTAATTCCCTTGAGAAATGAGGGAAAAAGAAAAAACAATATGAATATCTTACGTTTCATTGAAAATGAGCGAAAAGGAAGAATGAAATAATTTGACTCTCAATATGTCAGGAATTAAACAGAGAAGAGTAAGAAAGAGAAATTGGAAGACGACAATTCTAGTGTGTGCGGGTGATAGCATGATATAACGTGCTTGAGCGATGGAAATACTGGCCTTGTGGACCTTACTCATATCTCCGCACTTGCACTTTGACGCACGTTTGATTAAGAGTGAAATTTGCGGTTTAGGAACGAGAGGAGTCCTAGTCCTAAACTGATATAGTTGAATCGTTGAACTCTGAGTTATTTCACCCAGATGGGAGGCACTTAGGATTGTATGATTTTCACTAAGATATGTCTCTAACAATATTCTTATAACTTATCAATTGACGTATAAGTTTCCTTAATACGTACATGATTCCAATATTTAGGATATGAAAAATATCTTTTGTAATATGATTCGATGAATTATTATCTGTTCAACAACGAAATACTGCATCTCTTTGACAAGTCATTCTTCACAAATCTTTTCGTATGCTTCATCAATTACAGGTAAAAAAAATCCCTTTATATCTTGACAATCATTCATGAGTACTAATGGGAAAAACGAAAAGTATTCTCGAAAACGAAAAACTTAGTCTGTTTGCACTGACTTCAGTTCATGCTAGCCAACAAGACCACGGTTTGGAATAGAATAGAATAAGGCAATAGGAACGTGCCTTTTGGTCCATTCTTGGTTCAATACCGAAGTCCCATGCCGTTTACCTGTATCAGCATTTCAAAAACCAGGAAAAAAGCTTCATTTGCAAGAGCTCACTTTTGTAACACATCCTTCTGGTAATGTCTCACGAAATTTTACAGGTGAACCAAACCAATGAAAAAATCAATCTCTGAATGGTTGTTTTAGTTATTGTTATTTAGATTTAATATTGGCTTTTCAATCCTGAAGAAAGTGGAGGAGAATAATGGTACAAACAGAGCTTTAACCGCCTTCAGGTAAAACTGTACTGTAGTTGAGACATTTACCTCTTATTTGCTTGGAATATAGGTAACTAACATTACTTTTTGCACCCTAAATAACAATTTGTTTAAATTATCAACCACACTTGGAGTTATGTTGACAGCGTAAAATACCATAACTGGAATTTGCAGAGATAACCTCTTGATAGATTTTCTATTTGTTAGCTAATACTTTGTAAAAAGTTAAATTGAGGGGCATTAACTACTCAGATAATCAAAACAAACGATTTATATTATATTATTATTCGAGATGAAACATTACCAAATGTTCATTCAAGTTTTAACCATAATAAAACAAAATCAAAGGTTTATTTGACTGTTATTATCCTTAAAATTTTCGAAAAGGAAGAATAGTCGACGGTTGTCAGTGTCAGTGCAGCACAGAAGCCATCAGACTTGTGGAGTCCCCAGCCCTGAACTCAAGTGAAGGTTAACAGGAGGTTCTTTTAGTACCCCCCGTAGCCCACCCCTGCTACCGTGCCCTGCTGCCCACCATTGTCACTTTATCCTTCATCTGAACTTTTTTTAGATTTCTTAAGCCAGTAATAATTTTACAGTTTTTCCACCCGCTCCTGATAACTCGTTACCTGCCCGTCTTCGCACCAGCATCACAGGACTAACATGCAGGGTTCGCCTGTGTACCTGTTCAGGTGCCTGAATGCGTGCTCGTGACGTAGTGTCATGTTACAGCAGATAATTAATGCCTGGCCGCAAGCTAATATTTAAAAAATTACAAAGAGCTGGTAAGAAATTCAATGATTGTTGTTATTTGCTAAAAAATGCTAAGAGCGTCATATGTTCGAATGCAAGCGTCGTAAGTCAGTGCAATTGTTGATAATGGGCAAGCAAGTAAGTTGTCGTTCAGTTAGGCGTGTCTGATGCTGAAATCAACGGTGATCCTTTTTCATACAATTGAATTAATTTTGATTACTCCATATGACTCATTTCTAATATTCAGAAAAAATCGCAACGAGAGCAAAGTAAACCACCTGACAGATCTATGACAAAATAGGAATAATTAAGATTGTCAATGAAATTACCTTTATGCTAAACTCACTTTGTTCTGAAATTATTGAACCAAAACAATTTTCAGGTTGCAAATAATTTTTCATTGCATAAAAACACCAAACCGAACGGAAAATAAATTTATTCACACACTCAACCGTAAATGTGTAATCTTAGCAAATTGTCATGTAAATGAGTACAAAATGAATAAAAATTACATACTCCCTACATACAATGGATGCAATAAATACCCAGTACATTTTCAAAATTTTTATATACTATAAATAGTTGTACAACTTAAAAGCAAACAAAAAGCTGGATATCCTACATATATTTTCTACGTCGAATACAAATTTACAAAATATTATTGGAAAAATCAAGTAATTTGTTTTCTAAAGTAGAATTCATCTGCAATTTGGTTTATTACACCACGCTCCAGGAGACGATTTTCCGACCTTCCCAGTACTGCTTGTAACAGTATCACGTTCATTATTAATCAATTTGTTAATTTTAGATTTTGTTTAGCATTTCTAACACTTTTTTGTTTTCTTCTTAGTTTTTTTGACAGAGGGTGGTCTGAAAAGAGGTAAATGTTATTGCGTTAAAACAAGGATTATAATTTTTGCCCGATAATATTTTCAGTCCGACCACCTAATTCTAATACATCAGGAGCCCCAATAGTAAGCTGTTAGTACAAACAGTGAATCATTAGACAGAAAAGGACGAAATTCTGGATGAAATTTCTGGCTGTAGAACAGCTATTTTGGAACAAGGGGAGTACTTAGTTAAACAGGACGGGGCCTAATTCCTATTACGTTTTCAAAGCAATGTTAAGAATTATTATTTTGCATATACTGCCCAATTGAATTGAATGATATTAATTATCAAGGACATGCCTAATTTTTTGCAGAACAATTAGTTGTTAACTATTTACAACGTCTGTTGAATTCATGCGAAAGTTTATCATAGAGAAGCATGAAAAGGGACTGAGTCCAACCAAAATATTCACACTAGGGTGAAACCTCAAAATCAACAGAATATCGATAAAAAGAACAATAAACTTACTCCTCGCCAGAGTATCAAAGTTCTAAAATCAAAATTAAATAAATGCCGGGAGAAAATATTCTTCGAACTGTAGTTCGTGCGGCCATTAAAGACTCTCCTAAAAGATTTTGCAAACTAGTGAGGGCAAAAGGAAACAGTTTGAATATTGTTTTGCACTCTTAGATTAGTAAATTACTTATTATTTGTTAAAGTCAGACCTTGAAATAAATGTCTTAAAAAAGTTTTTGAAGCGTAATAATATATATATCCCATTCAGTACTTGATAACAGTTTTGTGTGTTGGAATATCGATTAATTCCACGTTCAATTGTGCTGCATGGAATATTAATTAATTCTAGTATTATGAATGAATGTGGAAATCAAGACAAGATTTAGGGCACAGCAGGGATTTTGTCATCTAGTCTACTCCAAGAATTAGAATTAGTGCTCGAGATTTAATTATCCTAATACTCTATAATCGGATGTTTGACCTCAAAATACGAGGAGAGAACACAAATTATTGTCGATGAAAGCCAGACTCAACTAATCTTAGAATTGAGAACCTTGAAAAACAAATGTTCTTTTTATATACGAATATTATTCTTCATAACATCTTCTAAATTAAGAGACAGCATCATGGTACATTAATTTTATTTTATTCTTAGCAAATAGAATTAGTC